>CAAKHC010008847.1:3305-17586 GCA_901007825.1 Macroramphosus scolopax | reverse complement strand
TGTGTGTGTGTGTGTGTGTGTGTGTGTGTGTGTGTGTGTCAGAGATCATGAGGTGGATCAGAGGTTACAGGTCATCGTGTGTTCTTGTCCTCTGCTCTTGTCGTGTTTTGATATGATCCGTTTGGGGTGATAATGTCCTCTAATGTCTTCTAATGTCTAATGTCGGCTGGTCTCCTCTGGGAGGGGACAGCTAACTTGGTCTATAGTGTTGGACCTCCTATTATTGATCAATAAGTGGGTTTCACTTCATTACCGAGCTGCAGACATCAATGAATCCAGTCCAGGAGTGTCTGACATGATGAAGTTATCAGGCATAACAACAGTCTTTAATCCACATCCTGGTATTCTACAATGTCTGAAGCAAAGTGTTTCATCCAAACCTGCAATGAAGCAGCAACCTTACAAACGATTTGGGAACTCTCACTTCTCTTCTCTGTTGTCATACATGAACACATGAATATCATCACATACAAGAGTCATAGATGTTCAGAACAATGTTCCGCCGTCGTCCCATTAACTGTGAAGGAGCTCCAGTCTGTGAAACCAGGACCTCGTCCATCCGACATTTGCTGCTGTGTTGTGTTACTGAGTGCGTTTCCATGAGGCAGCTTACCCGGTAACGCAATTACCTCCTACCACCCGCTGTGACCGCCTGCTGTAACTCCGATACGCTATGTGGCGCTGGAGCGCTTTCAGCAAGTGACAACGAGTCTTTTGGCTGCGGTGAGAGTAGAAGAAGAGCGGTGAGCGGAGAAGAAGCGTAGAAGAAGAGCGCCGACCGCGTTCGATTATAGTCTTTAATATAATATTTCTTCAAGCTTTAACCACAGATTCATGACAGGTGGTAGCCATGGTGTCGTTTGACGTCGTCCTGGAACAACGCCTCCTTTTATTGCGTCGCTCGTGCTGTCTTCGTCTCCTTCCATGTCCGGGTGAAAATCGCCGGCGGAAATTGTCGCGCATGCGCAGACTGCGTTTCTCTATACCCGGTTTACATGATGTTGGCATCGAGCAACCATCGAGTAACTACCGAGTTACCCAGGTGCTCTTATCCGGTAACGAGAAACCCGATGCTTGTCCGATGCTGACTCGATGTAACTGATATGCCCCTGTTTACATGCATTTGCATAACCCAGATCTTGTCTTGTAGTTATATATAGTATATAGTGATACGGTTGCAAAGACACTCAGGCCGGTTTAATCTATGGTGAACTAAACAAATTGTGCTGCAGGGAAACAATATCTCCTCTCTCCGTCTCTCTCTCTCTCTCTCTCTCTCTCTCTCTCAGGCGTTGGCTGTCAGTGACCACTACCCTGTGGAGGTAAACCTGCTTGACCAAGCTGCCTCTGCCTGAATCACGGCTCCCGCAATCATCCCGGAGGCCCAATCCCAACACTTATTGATGTGACTATCATGAAATATAAGAACAAAATAAAACATCTCCGAATCATATCATAGTTTTAGTTTGAAAAACAAAAAGAGTGAGGGACAAGGAAAGAAACGTTTCAAACGGTCACGCACACGCAGAAATGAAAGTGGTAATGAATGACAACAATGATTTTAACTCTTAAATTCACCTTTTAATCACAACAATCAATCCACTGACCACTTGAATCCACTCGTTCACCAAATGTGTTCTTAGAAACAATGAACACAGACCAAGTAGCTTCGCCCACTGTGGACTCTTCAAATGTTACTTTCATTATTTGTTGTGGTTCTTGAAGGTCCAGTAAGTCCAGGCACTTACATATTAGAAACCTGTGAGAAGAAACGGTCCAACTCTCTAAATCCTGTACCGGAAAAATGAGTGACCATTAATAGATTAGCAGGTGTAAATAGGCACGGCACGCTTGTGAAGTCAAGAGGTACGAGTCACATGTTGAAGTGGTGTGCATGGAGGTGACGTCAGATGGATACATGGCTTTTAAAGGGTGTGGAGGGAGTCTGCTGTCCTGTTAGAACATTTTAATCACATTGTCATTGATGACCCTGCGTCGTTACACAAGGGCGCACTAACTGAACACTTCAATACACAAACATGATCCCCTGACTACACTGGCCTCGAATCACATACGTATAACATTAGATAATCTGGATTTAACTAGCAAAGATCAAAGTTAGCTCTGACAAAAAAACAAAAAAAGATCTAGAATCTGCTGCAGCATTAGCATACGCTAACTAGCTAGACTAGGTATTCATTCATTTATTCAACATAACATCTGAACGCACGACACTGAGGGCAGATGTGTTGTATTTCCCTGTTTCCACTAGGCTCTTCTCTTTTTAAGCATCTCAAGATACATGCGGAGCGACTTCTGAATAGAGTCTTTGGTGATGAAGCTGACAAAGTTTTGGACGTCTGCCTCCCTGTTGGCTGTTAGCTTGTCGATGGTCGGCTTCCTCATCATGGACATGGTGATCTGTCTGGCGTGGTCTGTGAAGAACGAACAGATGAACAGTTAGCTCACCCATTCCAAACGTTCTGGTTAGAAGATTAATATTTTCTATTATTTTAGTTGATCAGATTAGTTTCTTAGATTGGACCAAAGTGGTCATCTCAGCCACAGCACTGATTACTTACTGAAAATTAAAGGTTAAGTGCTTGATTTTCATTTGAAGGGATATTTAACAGTAGGTGTTATAAACACAAAACAAAGCATTTGTTTGGCATGTGGAAATAAACCCATGCAGACAAGGACAAAAACAAACCAACAAATTTCCCCCTACAAACATGCTGACTAGGTTTGACCTGACGTGCCGGTTCAGTGCGGCTGGGTCGTCGCATGTTGCCTACGAGTCGAGCAAGCTTTGGCCCAATTCCAGAAAAGGTTAATCTTCATTGCATTACTTAAACTAGCAACGGCAATGCAACTTAGTAACGGCTTGACTTGATGGGCAGCCAAACGTATCAGTGTAAAAACTCTAAAAGGTCCAATCAGGCTTGTTCTAAAAGTACATTATCATTCATATACCTGGAATAGCCAACCACTTGGTCATCGTCTGTGTGGCTGTGCTCAACACCTGGTCTTCTGGTACCAGCTGGTCCACCAATCCTATTTTCAGGGCCTCAGAAGGGTTGTAGAGGAGCCCCAGAGCCAGAGCTACCTCAGTGGTCCGGTGGCCCACTGTATTATTCATGGTGTCCTTAAACCTGCAGACAGACATGTTTACTGCAATGACACTGAAACACTACAAGGCATGATTAGTGTTGCAATACTTTGATTTTCTTACCAAAAAGGTGCGACAATACCGAGCTGAGTCTCATTAAGGCCGATGCTGTAACGGGGGTTGTCCGCCATTATCCTGTAGTTACACGCCAGAGACATCAGACACCCCCCTGCAGGACTTGAACCCTGTGGAGGGAGGGAGGAGATGTTTTAAATCAGAAGACTCCCTCCCTGTGTGACACAGGGACAAAGTGTGAGCTTTGAGTTTGATTTATACATACGTTGATAGCAGCAATGGTGACCATGTTAGAGCTGTAGAGTTTCAGCCACATCTCCTGAACGGCTTTCCAGAACTCTCCACAGCGCTCTGGAGTCTTCCCGTACATCTCCATGATGTCCAGCCCGGCTGAGAACACCTTGGGCAGACTCTGGATCAAAGGGATGATGCAGAAATTAAAAAATTGTGACCAGCTTCAGCAAGGAAAGTGATATCCACACTGACTGACCAGTGACGAGAGGCAAACCCTTCAGCTCTGGAGTTCAGACCCATCCTGAGTGTTCCTCAGTTGACCTTATCTACTCACACCCGGCATTAAAAAGGGCCTACCGTGACCACTTGTGATCAGTTCTCGATTTCCGAGAAATATTCACAAACAATGTTGCTCTGTTGTTCTAAACCAGAGCATTGAACCACAACTGTTCAATTCAAGAAGAACTAAACATATCATGTGTCGACTAATCCATCCATTCATTTAGAACACTGAGATTCTAATTCTATTTAAAGAAATAGCGTCTCGTTTGAATGATCTGTTCACTGCAGGGAGAGAGAAATCAACTGCTGGGTGAGCTAGACCGACTTTTAACAAGAGAGAGAGAGAGCAGCGAAACTCGGTCAGAAATTAAAGAGAAGAATAAATTAAATCATATGTCGCAAGGTGTTTGACACACTCGCAATTTATCTCTATGGTCTTTTCCAACATTGTTTAATAGTAATAGTATCCTGTCATTCATGCAGAAGTATTTATTTCCGATCACACAGAAGACGTCAGTTATGTTATTGGTCCTTCAATGTGACCGAGGACATAATTGCATTTTTTTTTTCAAGATCGGCTCTCATGCTTCCTCAAAGTCTTTTGTGCATTCACACCTGTACTTAGAGCTGTCAACTGTTTCACTCAGGATGGATCTTAATTGCAGGGCTGAACAGGGCCCGACAACTCCCGTACCGAGGTGATGATGAGGCCTCGGCAGCTCTTGTCCATCTCTAGCTTCTCCACGCTGATGCAAAACTCTGTGAGGAAGTCCAAACTGAGGCTGTTGACAGGCGGACTATGCATGCGCATCACTGCCACACCTACAGAGAGAAAGGGATGCTGATGTTCAACCTGAGTTAATTGACATACATTCACTAAACATTCATCCCAAAAGAGAAAGAAATTATATATGAGAGAGGGTAAATACTGTATGACAAGGTAGGATGAGAGGTGAAGGGACCTCAGAGAACAAAAATCTAAATCTTCCTGTTGTTTTGTTCTAAACAAAAAATTACACTATATAATCTAGGGCTGGACTATTGATATATTTTCCTATAAATAGACTGATTGATCATTCAACTCATCTCAAGTCAATCCTAGTCCAGTTTGCAATTTATACAAGTGCAATGTTAAAGCTTGAAGCAGCCAGGTCACAGTTAATAAGAACGGATGTTAAAGAGATGAAGGTGAAATCTTGCATCTTGCAACAGTTTAGAGAGGAACTTTTCACATATTTGCATTTTCATATATTCTGGTTTCTTCAAATATCAGTTTTCACACTTTAACCACACATTGCCTGAATATTCATGTTTACCTGTGCTCTGATCAAAATCCACTGTAGTTTTAGGCGAGGTGGAGTTGTTCCTCCGCTGAGCGACGAGCGCAGGAGACACACACACTCTGCCATGACTGCTGCAGGAGGACAGCTGGGAAAGAAGACCTTCACACACACACACAACACGCACACACACGCACACACACACAGTATAGTCATAACAAGGTAAGCAGTGAGTACATAATGGTAAATAGGTTGCATGTATATTGTACCTTGACAGTACCCAAAATGTTTAACAACATTTACACATTCATTATTTGACAGGACACACATAGTCGTGTGTTCATGTTTACATATGACACAGAGTGTGTGTGTGTGTGTGTGTGTGTGTGTGTGTGTGTGTGTGTGTGTGTGTGTGTGTGTTCATGTATGGACTGTGTCTCTGGAGTACATGGATTCTCCTGTTCTTTTGTTTCTTTCTGGTTCTTGCAAACATTATAATTCCTCTCTTCCAGTAAATCCTTGTTCTTGCTGTTTGAACTAAGTATAAATACGTTACTGTTTCATTGGATTGCATTACACTGCACAGGAGTTTGATTAACTCTGTATATAAACTGAATCATAACCAAGGGATCAAAAATAATGTATGCATATATAACTAGGCATTTCATAGATGGATTAACATCAAAAGAAGCTTAATTGTATATGCTGTGATAATGCTGTGGGGGGTTTCAGGGTAACCCTTGCTAGCTAACACCGTTAAAGTTGGAGGCTCAAGCGACCTTTCCCCCAGATTGTCTATAGCACAGCTAGCAGTTAGCTCGGATATCTTTACGAGCTAACGTTAAGGAACTCTGTCAATTTCATATGGAGGCGTATTATCAGATATATCACCTGTGCGTATAATGCATTCAGTTTTCTGCCACATACCTGATAAACGGCAGCTATTTCTCAAGGCTGCTCTCAGTGCCATGTTGTCTTTCTGACCCAGAAACCGAAGAATGACCAAGTCATAAGAAACAGCGCCGTCCAGCGTAGTGGTCAAACCGGGTAATAACAACTTCCTGGTTCATCGAGCGCACCTGTTTACATTTCATTGTAAAGCAATATAGAGAAATCTTTCTTCTTTATAATAGGATGAACATGAATGAATAAATAGAAAAAAACACAAGTGTTTTTCTCAATCTTGACAGAGGAGTTGCTGTTAAACAACCAATGCAATGCAAACGACTTAATTTTATTATCAGAATGTGACTTCTTTTTTTCTAAAGGAGGATAAAAGGCAAAGTTATTTAGACATTTTCTAAATCCTCTGAGTTTATATTACAATGAGAGAGAGAGAGAGAGAGAGAGAGAGAGAGAGAGAGCACTTGAATATTAAGTAATTAATATTAAGTATTAATGTAATTTGTAGTAAATCCATAAGTTTTCTTTTTTGCTAGTCTAAGCATAAAGTACCCATTCAAATAAAAGATAAGAAAATGGTTGTGCAGGTTACGGTAAGTCCACAAGCCTATGTTCAGAAATCGAACGAGAAAGCACACAATCTGTACATTTTTAGGGTTATAATGTTAGAGAGGGTAATTGGGATCTTTGTGAAAAGTTCATGTATAGATGATTTGTAGTAACTTGTAGTGTAGCAAGTGTAGTGCCGACTGTAAGGGATGAATAGAGAGAGATAAGGTGGGTAAGGGAGGTAAAGAGAGGTAAAGAGAGAGAGAGAGAGATCATACTGTAGGTGTGTAAGTCACAGCCAAAGCACAAGACTGTCTGTGGAGACGCACCAGGCACTGAAGCTCCTCTAAATATGTGAGTATCTGATTTCACCTGAAGTTAAAGTGCACGTTTCTCTTTTTGTGTTAGTTAAATTGTATGTATGTATCTGTAAACATAAAGTTCTACTGAAGGTTTATTTCTTTGCTGGTGCCGATAACGGTGAGGTGTATTGTCACTGGATCTGATAGCAATAATGATTCTGACTTTAGTGATTGGAAATAAGAGCTAAATTAAAATGTTATTCTATATTAATCCATTGATATGCACAACAGGATTGATCACTGTTTTTGGAATGAACAACTATAATCATAAGCATCAAGTGATACTTTTGGTTTGTTTAACTTACATTAGTGATTCTTTGTCAATGCAAACATAGTTGCTTGTGTGTTTCTATCCACTACATATGTTTGCATTTTTTGTATGCAGGATGTTTTGTAAATATTCCTGTGTTTTTTCTTTCTTTAGACATCCTAACACTCTTCCACCCTGACCATCCTCCTTGGTGTTGCTGTGATCGAACCTCATAGGAAATCCATCAGTGTGCGTCAACTCTGAGTCCAGTAACCTGGAGGACACAAACTTCTCCCCTGCCGCTTCTGCCGCTGTCGTTTTCTATGCAACCTCCTGCTGTGTCATAATGGATCAGATGGACTTGGGGGACATGGGCAGCGGCTGTGAAGATGAAAACTGTGGCCCAGCAGTCGGCTTCCTGGAGAACTGTTCCAACCAGGAGTGCCAGTGGGAAGAACCCATGTTTGGATTAATTGAATTAGGTAGGCAATAAAACAAATGTGTTATGCGTAAAGTTAAAGCTGCACCATGCAAGACACCAGAGGAAGTGAACCAAACCTACCCACTCTGACTTTAACGTTTGTCTAGTTCAATTTATAATACAATAAAAAAATCAACTAAGGTATTATAGGAATAGTGCCATATCAAAGGACGTGTGTTTTTCTGCTTTCTAGAAGAGAAGATCAATACCAACCTCACTTTTGTAAGTTAGCAAAGCTAATGCTAGCAGTTTCTTAGCTTAGTTTAGTGTAAAAACATCATAGCATGATGCTAGCTGCATCTTTATGCTAAGCTAACATGCTGCCAATAACTTGTTATTTCCTGCACAGATGTGGACGTGGTGTTGGTCTTTTTAAGTGACTCTCAGCAGAAAAGCAAAAGCAAAAAAAAAGCAAAAAAAATTTAAATACAAGTGGTTAACAAGGGGTAGCTTTAGTAATCGAATGATTGCTGTGAATTCTGAATTCGAAACGTACATTCCTGTAATGGATAGGTCTAAAACTGGTTCTTAATTTCACTTCCCAGTGTGTGTGACTGTCATCTACATTCCACTGATGCTCCTCGGTCTTCTGGGAAATACACTAACCATCCTGGTTGTTTGGCTCCGTCCACACATCAGAAGCTCTACCTACCTCTACCTGAGCAGCATGGCTGTTAGTGATCTGTTGATTCTCCTGCTCCTGCCTCTGGATCTGTATAAGGTACTCCTTTTATACATGCATGCTTTTAAAATATAAAGCATGATCTGATCGTCGTGTTCTGGCTCTGCCTAAAGAGGCAATTACAGAAGAAGCAGGGAATGAGGCATTTGTTTCCTGTAGAGAGTAGTGGTTTGTTCCAATAGTGGTTTAAACCAAACCTCATTCTCTTGCCCCCGGGGGAATCCCTGCTGTCAAATTAAGTTTCATTCTATTACACACATGGATCATGTCACACCCAGGGTGTTGAGAGAGCAGGAACAGAGGAGCCAAAGCTGCATATCCCAAACATCTTCAGCATTTGTGATCGATGTAGATTAAATGGAAATAAAGACACAGCATTGTTATGTCATAGTCTGATAATGAAAACAAATCAGACTGGCAGTCATACATAACCCTGTCGTAGCTGATAAACAAAGTACAGTATTTGGACAGAAATATGCTTTTGGTTTTGTCTCCGTGTCTCGTAGCTCTGGAGGCCCAGACCCTGGCCCTTAGGAGACCTTGCCTGTAAGTTGACCATGTTCCTCTCAGAGTGCTGCACCTTCTGCACCATCCTCCACATCACCTTCCTCTCTCTCGAGAGGTACCTGGCGGTCTGCTGGCCCATCACGGCCAAGACACTGGTGACCCGGCGTAGAACCAGGGCTCTTATTGGCTGCCTCTGGCTGGGCGCGGCCGTCAGCGCAGCACCAGTGTTGGTCATGGTTGGTGTTGAGGACGTTGGGGGAGAGGAGCAAGCGCTCACTGGTTGGAGGGAGGATGGCAGGTTGATGAGCGGGGAAGGAGAACAGAGAGGATTTATAATCGGTGGAGAGGGCAGAGGAAGTGGACACATAGCTTTGATTGATGAAGAATTAGATGGAAGAAAATGGGAAGAAACTGAGACCAAGAGATGGAGTGAAAGAGCTGGGGAGTCAACATGGGGAGTAGAGGGAAGAGATGTGAGAAAAGAAAGAGATGAAGGAGAGATAAATGTTGAACCTGAAAAAGAAACAGGGGAAAAGATCGAAGTTAATGTTGAGCGTGAAAATAGAAGGAAAGAAGACGAGGGTGGAGGATGGGGAGTGGGCGTTGATGGGAAAGAGACTGACAATAGGGAGTGCCGCTGCACACACTATGCTGTCACCTCTGGCCTGTTGTCAGGCATGATGATTCTCTCCAACCTGTACTTCCTGATCCCACTCTGCATCCTGGGACTGGTCTACGGTCTGATTGGAAGGACACTCCTGCTGCGCCCACAAAGCAGCCGCAGAAACCAGAGTCATCGACACACTGTCAAAATGCTGGGTGAGAAACACACACTGGTCAGCACACACCCTCATGTATATCCTGTATCCTGATTGACGTACGGTTATCTATGTTTGAGTATACCTTGATTATAAATTAGGAGGGTTCAAGTGCAGTTAGAGGTTGCCATGGCGATGCTAATTGCTTAGCTTGTACTGAATGAGACAAGGATTCAGCTGAGAGACGCCTCTCGAACTCAGGCCTCAGATCTTAACTGCCATCTCCTCAAGAGAGACAGGTGACTTGTTGGTGGTGTCAAAAATTAGGGTGATGGAGCGAGTTGAAAATCATAATCAATCAAAATAAAAAAATAAAAATTAATCTTTTAGTTTCCACCCTGAAAATCCTGGTCCAGCTTAACTTTGAACTCTATGGGGCAGTTGGATGTTACTCCAGTCACGTAAAGCTTCATGGAACAAAACGTTTGAGACTGTTGCTATGATAGCTACAAAAAAACAAGGTTGAAATTTAAGCAACTGTTTAATGGAAGAGATTTCTCTCACTTTCTTCAGGCAATAATGATTCTCCTTCTCCTTTGTTCTTCTTCCCACACTGCCTCGCCGTCTCCTCGCGTGCTTCAGGGGTGATTGTCTTGGCGTTCGTGCTGTGCTGGCTGCCCTTCCATGTCGGTCGGACCATATTCTCTCTCTCTCTGGGTACTGACAGTCAGGAAACGTCCATGGACGCAAACTCGCACATGGATATTAACACATTCAACGATGTCAGCATAGACGAAGATATCAACACGCACAATGCTAATAAGCCAATTAACTCAGACCCCCAACCAAAGACCTCCCCCATGACGAGAAAGACGACAACGGTTGCTGACAGAGATGAAACTTTCTGTGTCAGTTGTTCGAAGACCAAATTGAAAAACAATACACAAACTGATGTACACACAAAAACTCAAGCACAGGCTAACATGAGCACACATACAACTACACACACCGTATCACACAATGATCCAACACATATTAACACACGACACTCCAGATTTAACAAGAATAGCAACTCAAACAATAACATGCATTACAGGACACACACACATGGTCATTATGATACATCTTCCCTTACTGACACAAGCGCTAACACACACACCACAGGCGTACACACACCCAACAACACGCAACACCTAGGAAATAATAACACACATAATCACACGCCTCCCACAACAGGAACAAGCACACCCACTGTTGTACCTGCAGGTCTACACAACGGCACAAACCTCAACAATAAATACACACATGCTGACACACACGCATATTTTTTATACTATCTGTATCAGTATTTCAACTTGGTGTCCTCCGTCCTCTTCTACCTCAGTGCTGCTGTCAATCCTTTACTGTACAACCTGATGTCTGCCAGATATAGACACGCTGTTCACAGCCTCATACACACACACTCTCACACACCAGCCCACCGCCTGCACACACTTACGACACAGCACTCCACCACCACTTTGTGAGAGCAAATGTCACGTGCTCAAATATGAATGCACAAACTGTATTCAGACTTCAATGTAAACAAACAAAAACAGGAAAGGCTGATATCAAACTATATGACTTTTACTTTTTTTTTGATGTTATAGAAAATGTAGTGGTCAAAGTATATTGACATACTTCAGTGACCTGCACACACACGTGATTTTCACTGGAAGGAGGGTGTACTCAGATTATTTACGCTGTTTGAAAATCATATGTGTCAATGTTTTTTTTTTATCATAGGGCTAACTAACTTAAAGTGTGAATATTTAAAAGAGGTTCTCCACAGTTCTTACAGTGTGCAAAGGAAGGGTTTCATATACTAATATTTCATTAAAGTAACACACACACACACACACACACACACAGAATAGGGCTACCATATTGGTTCATGTACTTTCATACCGGCTGATGTGCTTTGATGTCACCTATATCACATGTTGAGTTCTGATTTATAACACTGATATAACCGTCTTTATTTGATTCCCAATTGAGGTTATATCACCTCTGCCAAGGAGGTTATATATTTTCCATCATGGTAGTTGCACTGTCTGACAGCAGGAAACACTCGAGAATGGATTTCCTGAAGTTTGGAGGACGGATTGGCCTCAGGCTGAGGGACAATTGATTTGATTGTGTTTGTTATCCAGGACATTTCTACCATGAGATGATGTCTTCTTTAGAATCTATAAAACGGAGATTAATTCTAAATCATGGGGGTTGGAGAAATGTTCAAAATGAAGGTATTAAGAAGAGTGTTGTCAACTGTGGCTATAATAACCCCCATTGATCTATCACCCTTCCTATTAGTCATTATTTTCAAGTGTCTCATATACTGTAGATGAACTACATTTGTCATTCTATCCCTTTGGCTGCTATTACTGCCATCTAGGTTGTAAAATACAGTTGTTGTTGTTGTTGTTATTGTTGTTGATCTGCTGTATTTTTAGGCTGTTTTCTAATGTTTTGCTGGTATTTGAATCACGAATGCAGTAAAAAAGTAGTGGAAGTGATCCATTTGGAAGACTGTCTATGAATGCTTTTGTTCATTCTTAGTTCTGCTTATATGTCTGTTTGTCATACTGTATTTATATAAACGTCTTTACTAACTTTGCATTGCCTCACATCCTCTGTTAGACGTTTTATAAAACACAAAGCAGGTTGGGGAACATGAAGATACGCCTGGTGTTTGTTAATCCACTTTGAAGTTTGATCTATTGAGGACATGATAGGATATTATGCAACATGCTAACAGAATATAACCTCCCTTTGAAACATTCAAAACTAAATCTGCTATTAAGGTTCATATGTTGGTGAGACAATTCAGTTTCAAAATGGTTCTTAGTTTCAAGGATATTTTTTATGGACTGCACAAATATTATATTATACTCTTAATTTAAAGAACATTAACATTTGAGCCCAAAGCTCTCATCAGGCACATTGATGTCACTGGCATTGACTGACCTCCAGAGGGCGTCATTCAGCTCAGTGTCAGTTGGCTGTGCTGCAAAAACTGAGCCTCATTCCTTCAAGAGGAGAGGGAGATTTTAGGCTCCATGAAAACACAAAGATTTGAATACACAACAAGGAGACATTGAGGTCAGTTATATCTAAAAAATAAAAAAAAAAACACACAACAATATTTCCTTAGAATTAAGGTTGAAAGTTGTGTTGTTTGATATGAGCTAATGTTGTTTTGGATCAGGTCTTCTCAGGTGTAACATTTTCAAACAGTGTGGATCATTGGGCAGAATGACAACAGGGACGCGAGCAGCTGGGAGACTACAATACTGTCACTGAGGCATATTGGGATTATTTTTGACAGATATTGCGATTGCAATATGAGATTTAGTAGACGGGGGGTCATTGTTGCATTTCATTTTCACTGAAAGAAATATATAAATGATGATGTCGGTCCGCTGAGGACTGTACCAATCCAATGTGATTGATTTGTAGGTCCTTGTCACTCTGTAGCACGGCAATGCCCAATTTATAGCAAAATGTTGTGAAACATTTTTAGGAAACAAAATATAACTTGTATCCTAAAATAACACCTTAAAACATTAAAAGGGCACTGACTTGTAATAGGAACAATATTAAGCCTGTTCTTACACTATGTAACACTATGCAAGGTGACCAGGCAGAAAACCTGAGTGATGCTTTATGGCACTAGAAACTAACTCAAACTCTATGTCTGGACGTCATGGCAGCTGTGAGAAGACTTATGATGAGGTTAACTGAGGAAGAGAAACCGAGAGGTTACATCTTTATTCATGCGTAACTAACACATAAACAGATGTAAATGCTAAAGCATGCAATAAAAACCACCGATGCAAGGAGAGGCCACTGTTTCCAAGCAAAACTACATTATGTTTCTTTAAATTAATCAAAATAGCAGTTATATTACGATTCTGTTAATAATTTGATTATATTTTGTGTCATTTGAGTTTTTACTACATCCCACAGCCTTGCTGTATTTTATATAATTATTCCAAGCGTTTCATATATTCTTTCTTTTCCTTGCATAAATGGACTTCCATAAAATCAGTCAACCTGTCATCGTCCACCTCTCAGCTAAAGCTAGGGAATATTGTAAACTTTGCGTCTTGCTTTTCGTAATTACGGTATGTAAGGGTGCTCCACTGCGTCCTTTACGGTAACGAGCTGGTGGCTGGCATCGCTGTAGAATCAGTCACGCCCATTCAGAACTGGAGCGGCAGCGCCAGAGCAAGTATTTAAGTTTCATTGCCTCCTGAGTGGACACTGAACTTGTCTTTATCTGAGAATTCAAACGGAACAAACAAAACCTACTCATCTACACCCCATAAAGAGATTTACTTCTCTGTTGTCCGGGGCTCGACATCCTTCAGTGAAGAAACAAGGTGAGTGATGCGCTCACCAACTATTCAAACGGACCGACAGTGTTTGCCAAGTGAACAGGTTTAACACCAGCAGCATCAGAAGCTAAAGTAACCACATCAACTGAAGAATTATATTTATTTCACGATATATGTGGTTGTAAAAGTAAGAAACGAGCTTATGTCGACGGTGTCACATGTTGTGTTCAAGGTCAGTGATTTTTCTGTTCTTTCCATTACGGATTGTGTTTTCCTGGTCCGAGCTGTCGTTCATTTCCTGGGGAGGAGGGGATACCAGTCAATAACACACACACAGAGAGAGAGAGAGGGTGTGTGTGTGTGTGTGTGTGTGTGTGTGTGTGTGTTTCCCAGTCCAGGCTTCAACCCCACCACCACCTTACCAGTTCAG
>CAAKHC010008842.1:6437-19025 GCA_901007825.1 Macroramphosus scolopax | reverse complement strand
TGTAATGATTATATTTTGTATGCTTGCATGACCATATAAGGGTTACCTGCTTATCAACTGTCACTTCACAGGAACAGAACATCCTAACAGACAATGTCTCAAAAGACAGAACAGCTTACACCACACAAATGTAATTCATCAAAAGTAAGTCATTGTATCATAATCACGAATGCCCAAGGCTACCAGACCAGCTGCATTTCTCTGACGATCTGTACCCAGAAAAACCGATACACTTCTATTTACATGACTCACGATTAACCACACCTGTCCTGTGAATATAACTGCTTGCTGTATGCAATAAACCTTTGAGTTGATACTGATTGCCACACAGACTCATGTTCTGATTGCTCTCAGTCTCAGCTCCCGAGCGCTCGTATTGTTAACTTTCCACAGTTTGGATAGCCCAGCCTTGAACCCAGTCAACCCTCACAGAGTGCAAGTGTTTCCAGCCACCTACTGCAGAAGCTGCTGCACGGAGGGTGGCTCATCCGCCTCTACTGGAAGGAAGTCGTGTGAGACTAAAACGCCGTCACCTTTCAGTAGTAGTAATAGGGTATTTGGAAAGTCATTCTCAGAGTTAAAAAACACTGTCAGATTAGGTATCACTCAGTACTATATGAGAGATTTATTGTAACTGCTTATTCTGTATTTATGGATTATTACTCCCTTTGAAGAGGACAAGCTTGTACAGGTGCAGACTTTGGACGTAACCACAGTAGCTTCTCTACCTGACTGTTGTTTGAGCTACTGTTGAAGCTATGGCTCTGACTGTGGACCCTAAACTGTATAATAAGAAGTGGACATCGTCGCTGTAGTGTCAACCAATGGTTTGAAAATACCATTATGAATCCTGAGTTGTTTGTAGCCAGATGAGACCATATTTGTAAAAGAGGTGGAAGTATCATGGATGGGCATGCTATACCTCCATCTTATCGTTATACAGCCTACATAGATCTGTTTTCATTACATTTATTTCGGATCCTTTTGATGATCTTCTCTGTAAGTGTCTTTCAAATATATGTTTTTACATAACAAAAACTTTCATAATTTGTTAACATTTAATTCAGTAGGATGCTATCGTTTTAGCATATAATTGTCTAATGATAGATATTACAGTGCTATAAATTTATAATTTTATACATTTTTGAAGCAATATGGTAACTTTAAAGCTCTTCTGAGTTTTTTCTTACCATTGAGGTCATCAATGTAGCAGTACACGTCATAATGTTCCTCTGCTGGCTGCAGACCATAGGACCGAACCCCAGGTATACCTACCATATCTCCATCACACTCCTCTCGAGGAAAAACAATGGGATACCTAGGATTGATAATAAGTGATGGCATATCAAATGTTGTTTAGAACAGTAACCTTTTTGTCTGCAATGAGAATACATGTCAGATTTACCCAACAGACTGGTCCTCTAGCCATCCTGCATCACAGTGGTCAAATCCGGCTTCATATGCTGCCTGCAGTTGGTCTGGGGTCGCGATGGAAGCTCCTATATTCTCGCAGGCCAGCTGGGCTTCAGCGAAGTTGAAGCCATAGCGGCCAGAGAATGAGCGGTAATGAAAGACTACACCTGTGTACAGAAACAGGAAGGAACCTTGTGTGATGAAGAGTTTCTTTGTGAAAGTCTTCACAGTTATCATAATATGTATCTGCAGTTCCATCACTGACCAGTTGGTGGCAACGGTGGGATAATTGCAGGAGGGGCCTCTGAAGGTGATGGATTAGAGGGATTAGAAGCCTCACTTCATTGCATTGTTCACTTCCAATTTTTCTGCCTGTGAACACTCTGAAAATTATGTGAAATAATTGCTTACCAGTGTAGCAGAAGGCATCATAGAGCGAGTTAGGAAGTGGGTATCCTGACTGGTTTGGTCGGCGGTAAACAGTACGCACCCCCAGCCTACCTCCTCCACACTGCGGCAGAGGAACGTTGATGGGATAACGTACGCTTCCATCTGCCAACCAGCCAGCATTACAGACATCCATCCCATCCAGCCAGGCCAGGTACAGCTGACCTGTAGTGGCCAGCTCGGCTCCCTCATCAGAGCATGCCTCTGCAGCATCAGAGAAGTTGAACCTCTCTTCTGAACCAATGTAGAAAACTCTGCCTGTAACAGATACGTTACAGCTATTATTTTTAAAGGGTAAAATACATTTAAAATTTTAAAAAATAAATAAAAACATTCCAATTGCCATGTACCTGTCATATTCTTAGCAAAGCAGAAGACATCATAAGTCTCTTCGACGTCTCTCACTCCATATGATCTGATCTGAGGTTCTTCACTTTGGCCCGAGCACCCCCTTTCGGGATCATTTATTGGGTACCTAAAATAAGAGAAGAGAAGAGAAGAGAAGAGACAGAAATTCTTGTAATAATCAGTCAAATGTCTGTTCTAGAGTTGACGATAAACATGTCTTGTTTATGGCATTGATAAATAGTCTCGGGAACATCATTCTACACTATAAACGTACCTGACTGTCTGATCAGAAAGCCAGCCAGCGTCACAACGGTGGTATCCATCATCAAAAGCTGCTTTCAGCTGTTCAGGTGTAGCAATGACTGCGGTGTTCACGATGCAGGCAGACTTTGCCGCTTCAAAGTTCATACTGTAGCGAGTCGTCATGCCTCGGTAGTGGAACACAATACCTGGAGAGATACAATACTTCACTATCATAAAGTGTACCTGAAACAACTCAACAATGATTTTTGACTGGCTAATTCATCATCTCTAAGATGTTTTCATGATTCCAAACTACACATCTCTATCTATATAGCACCCACAAAGCCTCCACAGGTTTGTATGGAGGACAGCTCACTGCATTCATTTTGATAATAGAATAGGATGAGAAATGTGTTATCCTAGTATTGCTTAACATCAAGTATACACAGTAAGAGCATGTTGCATGCTGTCATGTTGATGGTGGTAACATGATTGTACTTCTTTCCTCTCTAAGAATGTTTTAGCTCTGTAAAGTAATAAATTGGACACATTTTTCTGTGCACTTTAATAAATTGCCCTGTTGCCTCAACGACCTCATGAGACAGGGTGTGACACTTTGACATTTGCCAACCTTGAACGTGCACATCGACCGTGTCCTCCTGTTCCTCAATTTCATGCTGAACATGACACACAAAGATCCCTGTGTCACTGGACAGCAGCCCGGACAAGTTGATGCTGGCATCAGTTAGGGTCGCTGGGTAGCCCGTCATAGTAACCCTGCTCACGTAGGATTCACTGATTTGCACCACTCCCCCAGTAGCAGTTAAGATGATTGTGACATTTCCTTCGTCGATGTGGCTCCATGTGATTTCATGGGCGAGCAGAGATATGCTGGGATCCCCTAGTGCTGGGACAATGCGGCCCTACATGGAAAACAGTATCATTACTCATCACAAACTGAATACAGACTTCATGACTGCCTGGTGTGAAACAGGTAGGTGAACATTTCTGTGTTCAACTGGGTGATTAATCTGAGCGTTCTGGTTGAACAGAGACGATTAAATCTAAACCATGAAGAGCCTGTAAAGGGGCTATACAATCAAAACAAAAGAGGGAGAAATATCTGCAAAGCAGCAGATTGACTATTTCAACATTACACTTGGGGAGCAAACTATGATTGAACCTACATAAATAAGTGAGCTTTATATTATGTGATTGGTCAGGTGTATAACATATAGAACTTATTCTTGGATGTAGTGCTACACTGACATTTAGCAAAAGCTCTTACTAACACACCTCAAAGTTACACGGTAGTAACAATGATCCTCCAAGTGAAGGGCGCTGTTGGCTCTCCAGAGGAATGGTGACCGTCAGCGGATCCACAGGGTCTGTGAAAGGGAGAAACATACCATGTAACCAAAACAACTGGTTTGAGATTAAAATAATGTATTCATTGAGGGATAAAGATGTTATTTGTAAAGACCAAAGTTGCAGAAGACTCTCTTACCCAAGGAGGAAGAGTCATCGTCATGATCAGAAGAGACAACTTTTAGAGACAGACAGAGAAGAATAGCCCATCTGATCATATTCAATCTGAAGAAAGAGAGGAAAATAATCAACATGCATGTCAAACTAAAACTCTACAAGAAGGAATGTAATAATTACATTTATACTGACGGCATTTGTATTTTCTTTTGCACCTAAGTAAAGTTGAAAAACACCACAAATTACAGCCTCTATGACCATTATAATAAATAAACGTCCCCCAAACAGAATTAATGAAACTAAACCCTCACAAAAGGAGGATTTATAGCAAGTCTGTTGTGCTATACTGCATTTGTTATTTCTTTGTGTACCTAATGAATTGGCAAGTGAGTGTTTGAATATATTTTTTTCTTTCAAGTAAATGCAAGAGTGCATAAGAAAATAATTATTAGGTGCCTTATCTAGTAATATCAAAAAGGTCTCTTGGACAAAATAACTTGTTCCTTTTTCCTTGACCCGTGACCAAACAAGTTTAATTACATATCAAAGAAATTGGTTTGCTGATTTTGGAGATATGGTGTTACATATGACACAGATTAGTAAGATGAAAGACGCTCTCCTGGGTGGAGGTAACAAACTGTTCCATTGAATCAAAACATAAGATATCAAATAGGGCAAATCAAATTTGAAATCTAGCTGTTTCCTCTGTGCAATGAAACAGATATTCAGCCTCTGACGGTGCAAACATTCATTCAAAACACATGTAGGCCGACAGTTTGAATACTTTTTGGGACGTCTACTTTGTTGATTAAAGCGGCCGACAGTTCTATGATGTCAAATCTCTCAAGTTGTAACACTGAAGCAATCCAAGTTAAACAACATGAAAGTCAAATCATTTCTCAAACGCTCCCACAGTGACTCCGTCCAGTCACACAGCAGCTACATTTCCCAAAGGAATAAAACGGGATCACATGACTCAATAAAGCTCCCGTTGATGATTCGATCATTACCAGAGTTCCAGTACTTCTGATAAGTACGTATGAAGCACCATTTTGACCAAAACGTTCCAGGAACCAAGGAACTGAATGAACTGCACCAGGAATAAAAAGACCTTGTTGTTTACTCCTGTTCTTTCACCACACCTGAAGAAGCAGGTACGTTGATTAAACTGGACCCGTCATGGATTAAAAAACAATGCTTGCATTTAAAACACAGAATTGAGATATGACGTAGCAACAACACACATCGGAGTGCATCATCTGCTGCATCCAGCTGATGTTTCATTTGGGTGGAATGAAGAATTGAAAAAGAAGAAAAGCAGTGGAAGAAAAGGAGACTTCTCAGTCTCCAAAGAAAACGATCAGACGGGACAAACCCAGTTTGTATGTTTGTCGGCACCATTGTTCATGTATCACAAGTACATGCACATATGATGCTGTTACTGTATATGTTGTATTTCTATTGTTAATATTGATATTGTGTCTCTATTGCTAAATTACTGTTCTGTCAATGGATCATCGCAGCCACAGTAGTTCACACCATTTTACTGTATACATGACTAACTAGACAGACAACAAACATCATGAATCTGGAATGTAAAACCTGCTAACTTCGTGTTTGTAACTGCAGTTAAACTAATCAGAATAAAAGCAGAGTTTTTAAGGAAGCAGATGTTTGACCAGATGCCTGGCAGCCCATTTCAGGAAGTTTATTAGACCCCAACTCAAAAAATGTAATTATAAATCACTTATGATGATGTGTAAAGCATTAGTAATTGATTTGTTAACCATTTAAATTCCATTAGTTACAGCTTATAAACCTGTAAGTGACTTATCAGATACCAACATTTATAATAGTGCTTTTTAATAATGTGCTTTTTTTCACTGAAGATTATCTCGTTAACATCATCTCCCTTTCAAAAATAGTTAAATCCATGGGAATGCAAATATTTGTAATTTTAATTAAAGTTGAACTGCTGGACACACGATGTCTCCTACTTCACTGTGAAACCAGTTATCAGTGTTTCTGCACTTCTAGTTTCCACATCATGCTTGTTTAAGTGAATACTGGCCCATGATAGGATCGGTTGTTGTCTCACAAATCCATCTCATACATCTTAAAGTCATATTTTCAATGAGCAGGTGGTCATTTTCTCCCTTCAGCAGATTCATTTGAACACAAATTATGCATAATGATCATTCTGCAGAGTGAAGCTCAAACATCCGAATGAAGTAACAATAAGTTAAAAAAACGTTTTTAAGTGGAGGGGGCCTTTAAGTTATTGTTGAAAACTAAACTCAGATTAAAAAAGTCAGAAGAGTTATCAGGACTATGTGGGTGCCTTGCAACAAGACTCAAACAAGAGCCAACACATGTGTAGTTAAACATTACTACACATTGAAGTGTGCACAGAAATATTACATCACTGATGGTCTTTCTCTTTAGGCTACTCATTTAAAACTCAACTCATAGATACATTAGAAAAATGTTCTCAGGGTTTTTCAGTAACGGACTAGAAAACATCTTTCACCTCTACACATGACGACTGCATTTGTTGTCACTGACATTAGAGGATATGCAGAAGAATTGAAAATAAAGGACACCGGTCAGTTTAAAGTGAGACAGCCTGAATTAAAAACAACAGCACATAAACTGATTCAACAAGTTCCTGCAAAATCGCTCCTTCTATGAACTAAAAAACGAGTTCTCTTAATGCCAGAGATGTAGAGAAGGATGACCTCCCCTCCCAGTACCTGAGCTCAAGACTTTACTACCCAGCTTATGTAACCTGCAAGTCTGATGTGAAATATAGTGTGATGATGTGAAATAAGAGAAACAGAAAGTAAAATAAAACTAATTCTTTGGAAATTCAAAGGAATCAAAACAGAAGTCAACTGCACCTAAACATATATATTTCTCTATTTCTCCCTCTGTCTCTCACTCAGATGAATGTGGACTCATTTGTTGGATGACTTGTGCTTCATGCATTCATGTAATTTATCCTGATGTTACTGAGAACGGTTGCTGATGGTCCTTGGAATTAAAAAGGATGCTGTCATACTGTGGAGGTCTGTTAGGGTCTTTTAAGGTTAAACTGAGATCAATTAAATGAAACTATGTGATTTAAATAGGCTGTTTCAGTGATGCAATATGATAATGGTTAGTCTGTAAAAGGAGTGATGTGTATTGTGGTATTGGCTTTTCCTTGACAGAACAATATAATCACTTAGTTCATCTCTACATTACTGGTTGATGGTTCTATTCATTTGTATTTATTTTAATTTTTTTATGCCTGTTTTACTTGTTGCACCGTTGGTCTCAGAGGAAATCCGACAGAGAAGAGGTTAACCAAACTCATTGGAAAGTGTCTCAAACCGGGAGTGAGTATCTCCTCAGGACTGAGACAAGGTGTTAAGACTGACAGTTCCTCAGCAGCTGAGTTGTGTGTGACCACGCTGGTGGGCGACTCTACACTGGGATCTCTGCTGAGGGAGCTCTGACAACACCACGGCCAATGTCAACAAAACCGCTTATATGCCAGTGTCCCTTTCCATCAAATTACAACACTGCTCAGATTCTGGCAGGAGACTCAATAACATGTTACACGTGATGGGAGGAGTCACCGGCCACAGCTGGAGCCGTGGCAGGGCTTCGATCCTCAGCTGTCTGTCTATCTTATCACTCCATGAGGGGCTATTTCTATGTGACGAAAAAGGTTTAAATACAATGTTTCTCAAATAAAATAATTTTCTATCAATTAGAAATAGAAAAACAATTATATTGCACCAACAGAATGTTTTTGGCCATTTGTGGTTAAATTCTTCGATGTGTTAACATGTAGCATCGTTCATCATGTAAACTGTTCATGGTACTCAAATGGAGGTTTGACTGACTATTACACACTTGCAGTTTTCCAGATACTTTAAGATTTAGAAAAACAAAACATAAGCTATTAAAAATGATTAAAGTACTGTAAAGGAAACTACTTTGGCACATTTAGGACACAATTTTGGCTTCTATTAATTACTGATGAATAGATTTAAAATCAAATAAAAAAAGAAATACAAGAATGACATATTTACTGCCCATTAGATAAATACATTAGATAAAGCACAGATCTATAGAAAAATATAATTCCATCTTCAGAAAAGCAAATGAGTTGAAATGCATCTGAAATACGCTTGTTCTACGTTTTCCAACAAAAACAAGTCGGTACAATGCATGATCTAATATATTTCTATCAGGCATTGGAACTAGTTTAGATGAGGACATTACATTTGTGCATTAAGGTGAAAAGAAAAAAATATCAATATGAAAAACAGCACATACATACAGGTGCAAAAGAGCTAAAAGTTTCATATAATTCATTTAGTTTCACGAAAGAATGAATAGACCTATTGCTCACCTGCTGCAAAAACACTGTAACACCATCTGAAGTCCAACTCTTCTTCAGTGGTTTATTTTCCCTCTGACCAGCAGCAGAATCAGCAGGTTCAGGACGCTCAGCTGTGTGCAGAGAAAGGAGAGAAGGACCAAATCTGGCTGTCAAACCACTGTGGGGAACGTAGCCTTAAAGCGGCTCACAATGAAGTGGGAGAAGTCCTGTATACTGCCTTCAAAATAAAAGCACAGCTGCTTAACCCTTTAAGGTCCTGCTCAAAGTGTGGTCTACCAAACGGTTAAGTCTCTATATCTCAAAAACTGTGCAGTCTGATTTCTTGAATTTCCCTCGGGATAAATAAAGTATCTACCTACCTACCTACCTACCTTAAAAAAAACAATTGATTGTTGTTTATATTATCCTCAGTGAATAAAAAAAAAAAAAAGGACAAATTTAGTGCTTTTTTTTTCTTGGTGCCGACCTCAAAGGGTTTTCTCAGGTCATCTCTCAGGTTACTCATTACTATTTTATTTTGTTTGTGTATTAACTTTATTAAAACAGGGAGGGCTATTGAGGGCAGGCTGTGTTTTTCAAATTTGCCCTGAGTACAGAGCAATAAAGACATGATTGTCATGATTCAGAGACAACATTCATAGACATTCGTCATCAAGAAACGCACATTCCTACTTCAATATGAGCTTCAATAGAAACTTTAAAAAAGTTTAAGTTGAAAGGATCATCTCTTCTGTTTTAGCATGTTCTGGTAAAATGTTCCACTTGTATGGAGAGTGAAGACATTTCAACAGCCTACCTCTAAATAAATATCATGTTCTTCAATACAAAATAATCTTGGGATTTGGTCTAGTGTGAAAGTGCTCTATGATGAAGAAGATATGATATATGACATATGATATATGATATGAGTCTGTTTACAGAATGATTCATTCGATTGAAAAGAAATTAAAGTAGCCTGTTTGTCAAGAAACTCATTGTTTGAAGGGGCTGGTTTTCTTGCAACTACCTGCAAAGATACCCATTGTCCTTAATCTCAGAGTGTCAGAGTGTAATGTTCTGCCTGACAGACCAATAGGTTTAATTTACAAAATCTCAATTGAACTGTCTGACTGAGAGGCTCCCTTGTTATCAGACAGTCTGCTCTCTACTGCTGAAAGGAGTTTGGTCAAAAACTCTCAGGAGAACATTTTTTAAAAGTGGAGTACACAACTGCAGAGAACTTCCGATTATCCTGGAGATCAGGAACAAGCTGCATGCTGCATGGTGTTTACTTTGGAAGCTAGACTTTGTAGAGCTGGAGGTGTCTTGGCTGATATTTGATTGGGGTTAAGGGAAATCAAAACCTAGCGAGCATGCCCAAGTGGGGCTCACATGGTTTTACTGGATTAGGCGGGCGTCATCTGGGCTCGGGCTCATATTGCGCTTCTAAGGAGGGTGGTGAAGAAATCGACATATTGAACAAGGGTACGGGATGTGTCCCAAGTTGGCTAGAGTCTGAGTCCTCTATGGAGCCCTAGACAGCACATACAGTGTATATAGTCCATCAATCAAGATCATGTAGGGACTCCATAGAAACTGATAACAAAATGGCTAGTTGGACCTCTGGGCTGGGAAACTTCAGTCTGAAATCAATAAATAATAATCAGTGAAAATAATAAATGCACAGCCACATCAAGATGCAGAAAAGTCTGATATGAAAACAGTTGAATATCGAGTTATTAGGTGCCTTAAGTCAGTCGGTCAGTCCTCTTTGATTGTGAGTTAAAATCCGGGAGAGGCTATCAAATGGATTGATATAAAAACCGTTACAGATATTCAACATTCTCTGAGGATTCCTTCCAATCACTGGTCCTCATTCTTAACATGTCATGTAGTGTCAGTAGCAGGTTGATGTTTTTGTTATTTTGTGTGAAATGTCTCATCAACGGGATGAATTGTAATCCTAATTACAGCAATTACTTAATACAGCCATGAATGTATCTAAAGGCTTCTCTGATCCATCCCATTGACTGAAATGACTACATGTCATGTGACAGGTACTGCTTGTAGTGATGAAGACACACTTGTGACTTGTGACTTGTATCCCAGTCCATGGTTCCCCTGAGCTCGTTGGAGCATTTGAGCCTGTTTTTAAAACGTTCTTTCGGTTTTACAGCCCTAATTGTCCCTGTTTGAGCCTCTTTTACTGCTCTCACCTGTGAAATATTGTATGAATCATCATCACCGACCTTGGATCTGCCCGATGTGTGAATAAGCAACTGTTTGCTAAAATATTGACCGTATTTACTTTGTAAGGCAACAACAAGTAGATGCTGTGAACACAGCGTGTTGTACTTGCTCTCAAGTCCTGCAGGTAAACACTGTTACAGCTCAGGTTTAACAGATCCAACCTATTAATACATGTTTTTCACTGAATGGCTAAACTCTGCTCTGTGGCCAGTTTTTATCTGCTAAAAGGATAATTCACAGAATTGTACCTCAACTTTAAGCTTACGATGTATTTTCCTTCAATGTACTTTACGTAGATCAAATGGCTGAATACTCTTGTTGTACCAATTCCTGTTACAATGTTTTAGAATTAAGAATAATTAGTAATTTGATTCATCAATTAGTTATGAAACACTTTTAAAAACAATTTGGGTTTGGTTGAAATATAAGTAGTTGAAAGTAGAAGAACGTAGAGGTAAGGTCTTGTTATTCTCCGTTTTACGTTTAGGAAAATGACTTGGTTAGTAGTTTTTCACTGGTACTCGGTCTATATCCTTGTGAAGATCGGGCATTCCTGTTTGTGCATGTATTAGTGTCACATTAAATCTATCGTCTCTGTTGACTCCACTGAATGTTTGAAATGTCTTAAGTCAAACAGTTAAAATCCATCATGTTTTTAACCTCATTAGCGAGAATTCTTTGCTTTAACTACTACGTTTGTCCCTGTTTGTTCCTGTTTGTCCCTGTTTGTCCCTGTTTGTCCCTGTTGGTCCCTGTTTGTCCCTGTTTGTCCCTGTTTGTCCCTGTTTGTCCCTGTTTGTCCCTGTTTGTCCCTGTTTGTCCCTGTTTGTCCCTGTTTGTCCCTGTTTGTCCCTGTTTGTCCCTGTTTGACCCTGTTTGTCCCTGTGTGTCCCTGTCTGTCCCTGGTTCATGGCAGTGAAAGCATGAAAGCTCCTGAAAGACCTTAATCAATTTGATAAATACCTGTTACATGCTTGTCACTGGAAGACGAGGATGAAAACTTAATTGCTGACTTGTTCAAAGTGTTTCTGACGGAGCAGTGTTCTCCTGTGGCAGTGTACAGAACAAACTTTCCTCTCACTGAGTGGAGCTGGAAAACAATTGATGAAAGGCGATGTGCCAGGGCAAATAGACCATTAACAACGACATTTTCTTGTAAAACTGCACTATTGCTGTTCCACGTGCCTTCACTCTGTGGAAGACGTCTTGTACATGTTTAAATTGGTTTTCTGACACTTAGCTGGGTCAAACAGGACATGGTCACCTGCTGTGTTAAAAGCTCCTTGATAAATGGAGTTTCTTGAGTAATCACTATTTATTTACAACCTCTCTGTGTATTGTTTTTTTTTAAATTCAGTAAAGATATAACTGGACGTTTTTTTAGAGAGACTAAGTACTTTTCATATGAAAGGTTAGTGTTCAGAAATGACACAGTATGTTAGAGTCGCTGTTGTTGTTGAATAAGCTATATCAGGTTCTGGATTCACAAGTATTTGCTTGTACAACCAATGAAGTTTTGACTTTGGTCTATTCATGGGATTTGTGGAAAATAAAGTAAATCATATATATTAACAGATTTATTCCTTGATTTCAAAAGCACCTCTAGATGGGTTGATAGTGTTTTACCAGTAAATGCTGGGAACCCACCCGTTCTCGCAGGGGCCCAGAGACAGTAGTAACCCAACAGAAGCCCAGTCCAGAAGGACAAAGACTGGAACTGTATTCATTATGGGCTCCTGGTCCTGGCCTGACCTGTTGCAGGGGTGTTACATTCACTCAGGTAAAAGGAAGCCATATGAGGGTCATCACACAGGGTCTTTGTGTCCTGAGCCTGAGGTGCGGAAGACAAGGATCTATTAGAAAAATCTGACTGAAAATCACAGGCCAACCTGTTCACCACCTGCCAATGGAAAACTAGACAAAACCCTTGGTGATGCAACACACACACACACACACACACACACACACACACAGACAGACACCAACTCTGTGTTAGAACCAAATAATCCCTTTTCCCCCAGTGGCCG
>CAAKHC010008841.1:10673-23872 GCA_901007825.1 Macroramphosus scolopax | reverse complement strand
TTGGGGGGAGGGGGGTGAGTGCATTCTTTTTTTTCTTCCAAAATAATGTCAACATATTTTTACATCCTCTATTGGTAGTTTGTGTTTTCTTTCAGCCAAGGCTCCACTTTTGTTTAACCAGCCTGTGGAGTCCCTTTCGTGGTGTCTATTTGACCTCCAGGATGGAGGGGTTGCACTCCATGATGGCCACAATTATTTTGTCAATGTAGTCCTGGAGTCTGTAGTTGATCTCCTCCTGTTTGTGCACAGCCTCCATCAACTACAAAACAGAGAAACAAAGTTTAGCCCAGAATGATTAATACTCAAAGGTGAAGTGATACACTGTAGACTGACTGTAGACTGACCTCAACACGAGACACAGAGCTGATCTCCGCTGCGAGGGAGTCGGAGAAGGAGGCCGACATCAGGTTCTTGGCTCCCTGGATGCTCAGGTTGATGATCTGGCCGTTCAGCTCATCGTTCTGCTCCTTCAGGCTGCGGTTGTCCTAAAGAGGTGAAGTCAGATGTAACACGTTAGATGTAAGTATAGCTTTTCCTAAACCTTCCCTTAAGCATAAAAAACACAGGAAGGATGAGTCCTGAGCGCTACCTGCTTGAGTCGTTTGATCTCTTGCTCCAGTTCCGCTTCACGGGTGCGTGTCTGATACTCCTGCAGACCTGCGCCGGGTGTGCGACCCCTCTTTGCTTCAGCCTCCAACTTGTACAACTGTAGGTGCTCAAGCTGTTTACGCAGGTCTTCAATAAGCTGTGAGAAAAGGGACATCAGTTAGTAGGAATCTTGTAAAGCCAGGACTGTCGGGCTCATTTGATGCCATGACATCATTTATGTAGAGCAAACGGTCCCACCTCCTGTGTGCTCTCCTTCTCTTTCTGGCTCTGGTGACGTTCATGGCTCAGCTTGTCGGCCATCTTCTGGCGCGTCTCCATCTCCTCCTCCAACCTGTCGGACATTGTTTCTGTCTCGTCCAGCAGCTTCGTCTTCTCCTGAAAAAATAACAACAAAGAAGGAAGATGAAGAGGGGCGTTAAGACGGGTGAGGGGTGGAACTAATGAGAAAGCACAGGGAGATACAGGATTGCACAGTCATGTGCAGGACACCGATAAACTGTGAAATGATGTCACAGACCGGCATCTGGTGGGCTGCTGCCAGTAGAAATGGTCAAGGATGTGCTGACGTGTTGTGAATAACATTATTCATGCAGTTGTAGTATAGAGACACACTTAAGTATAATAAGCACAATATAATTACATAATAAGTATATTGTGCTATCAAATTATATTCAAGAAAACTATGCTACTGTGCCGGTATGTGAGCTGGCAGAATATTTGTTCTCGTGCATCCTTGTGATTGTAGCGGGGACACAAGGGCGAGACAAGAGAGGCTTCCTTCAATGTCAAGGAAGAATCCTCAATCAGCTGGATTTGGCTGCTCTATCATCCGGTGTCTTTGAAGGACTGTTAACAAGTGTTCAGGATCCTTCATACCTACCAAGGACTACGTCCTCCCTTCAGACTATTTTAAAGGGCGCACTTGTGGACACCAACAATCCTCCACACATGTGAGGTGCTTAACGAGCTAAAGAAAGACTCTGGTGTCTCTGGAGCGTCTTGATACATGGATGATAGATTCCTTTTGCAAGTATATTTTAGTCTCCTGGCGATGTTCCACAGATTTGAAGGTGGTAACTTTCCAGTGACGCACACTACCTAGAATGTACCAATGTGTGTCATACCAAGGAGAAGCATCAGCACCAGCACTGAAACGATCAGCACCAGTATCGTTCTCACCTCCTCTAATCTCTCGATGTTTGCTCGTAGACAAGGAACACAGGACCTCAGCTCACTGTTCTCCTCATCCAGCTGCAGCACTCTGTAACAAACACAACACACACACATAAAACACCTACAGTGCTACCACAGCTGTGCATCAGCACGATGCTACACCACAGGCAGCTTAGACTCGTTGCAGATCAGTGCCAGGTGGTGGCAGTAGAGAGCCATCATATGAGTCACTGGCATTAGAATTAACACACACAACCTGTTTCAATGTAGTGTGATAAAACACAATACTTCATCAGCAACAACAACAGTTTCTGTTGAGACTATCACTGTTTGTAATGTTCCAAATCTTTACGATAACATACCTGGCCTGCAGGTTTTCCATCTCCATCCCTCTCTCCCTCTCCAGCTTGTTTAAGGCCTCCTTGTGGCGACGGGTCTCTTGCTGTAGTTGTTCGTCAGCGTGGAGCTCCTGCTCCTTCAGCTGCTCCTCCAAAGCGTTGGCCCGGTGCACCAGCTGAAGGTTCTCCTGGCGTAACCGTGTATGCTGCTCCCCCGACGCTTCGGACTCCTTCTCCAGCTCGGCCACCCGACGCTCGAGGAGTAGCACCTGGCAAGGGTTCAAGTTAAATTTACTCAACGGCGTTCACAATTTGAAAACAGTCAGCTTACAGGTGTTCAATGTTTCATACAAGCTGGTGAAGGCGAGTGTTTTTCAGTTAACTTCTTATACTGATGAGCTCTCACCTTGTCTGTAATGTCATTGTCAGCGAGCTCCAGGATGTCCCGGGTTAGGTCGCTAACCGTGTCCAGAGTCATCGAGCTATTCTGCAAAAGATGTCTATATATGGAGAGAGAAAATGTCACTGAAAATCCTCTGAAGCCAGTTTACATTCCATAAATTTATATTTCCTGAAGCCGGACATAAAGTATCTATCGCAACCATATACATATATTAACACTGCCTTCTGAAACTATTTTGCTTACCTTGCAACTTTCTTGCTGGACAGCCTCTTGCCCGCACTGGATGGGGAGATAGAACAACAGGAAAACTGTCAGGAAGGGAAGAAGGATAGAGGAAAAGAGACACCATCTCCTGCCATTCCTCTGATCCACCCCGTATCCCCGTCTGCTAGCAGGGGAACCCCATGGAATAAAGGGGCATGATGAGGAGGTTCTTTATAATAAATCACTAGCTTCTTCTCAGCATAGCTGCCAGATATTCACACACCACAGCAAACAAAAACAACACTCTTGTATAGCGTCTCTAAAGTGCTGATCTACTTTCCCCTTAAAACAAAACAACATCAGGAGGGGTTGGAGACTGACAGCAGAAAATTTCAAACTTAAGTTATATAGATTTTCTTAATTAGGCATAAACTGTGTCCTGTGTGGAATACACACAGTCGGGAAACAGATGAAATAGGATTTCAGGCTCACTAAGTTCCTCTAATACAGCAACTAGCCAGTAATCCTGGATCAGCAAGTCTGTTGGGATAATAGCGGGTCCTTTGAAAAGCTTTACTGAACTACCGGCGGTCATTGTTCAACAGGTCACATCAAGCATGAAGGAAATGTCATGAAAAAACAAAACAAAATACACACCAGAAATCAACCGCACTCACCTTTGATACCTGTGGCCATTGTTTTTATAGTCATAAAGCTTCTTTCAAATGAACTTTACAAAGTTACTAGAACAGTGGAGCATCACCACACAAACAGGGTGCAGATGAAAAATGAATAGTTTGGAGAAAGATGTGTTTAAAATAGACTTAAAAAAATACTGTTTGTGAGCATCTGTAATAGAGCACTCGACATGTTGCAAGTCCAACACAACATGCACACAGTATGAGAACATGCTGCATCTCATCAACACTGCAAACACATTCACACAGCTTGTGATCAGAGTTGTGAACGATGTGTTACCTAGTCATCTCTAGGAAATTGAGGCGAGTTGAGAGGTCCTCAAGACGACTTATTTGTTTGTGACACTGGCTACAGAAAAAGTCCAATGCCTCCTCCCTGAGGAAGCTCTGAAAGCAATCAGGGAGAGGAGCAGGTGCACTGGAAAGGGGAAATGGGGAGGAAGAGGAGGAGGAGGAGGAGGAGGAGGAGGAGGAAAAGAAGTGGTAAGTGACAGACAAGAAGGGGTGCACCGAGGTGGGAAAGGACACCTCCGGGGGTGCAGGTGAATTTCAGTCAACAGTGTGAGGGCTACAGGGGAAGGAAACAGATTGTGCAGAGTGGCAGTGATTTGTCGTCAGGGAAAGTGTGAGGAAACAAAACATTCTAGGAGAAAGAATGTGTTGATCTCTTCAGTGCTGATAACATTTTCTTTCCCGTCAGCCCTAATAGTCTCGTCTTTTCAACCTTGGCATTTTAGCAGCAAACCCAGACAACCTAGTTATTGTTCAGTTAACCACATGGAAATAATGTAAGCTCCAAAAACAATTAAGTTAAAACATAGTTCCCTCTCATCACATCGCCTCTCCAGCAGATTGTTCATTCAGGGAGTGAGTCAGGTCTGAATTATGTAACAAACTGGCACAGGATCCTGTTTATGTAGGCAAAGGCTGCGTAAGATGACAGAATGTGAGTGTCACTTGATGGTCGGATGCACCGTTGTCCTGAGCCAGTTCCTTCCGACAGCGTCAACTTTAAAGCGTCAGAAGAGAACGGATGACTGTCTTAAAAAGATCTACAGTGATTTGTTTCTGTGTAGAAACAAGGGAAGCCAACAGTGCGTGTGTGTGTGTGTGTGTAGTCAACACGCTGTAATATTAGTTAGATAAATGTGGGGGAGTGTGTGCGTGGGCCACACATGGCGCCAGGCGGGAGCCCGATTGGCTGAAAAAGTGACGCATTCACACTGAGTGGGTGAAGTTTGGGGCATGTTTCTATGTGGAGGACTTCTGAGCAGATTTCTGCACAACTTACATGAGATCCAACCGTTTACACGCCGTAGATTTCCTTTTTAGAAATGTTACATTATCAATATGTATTTGATTGTTTCGACCGTTCTGCACTACTTGCCGTTGAGAGGAGTGTGCTTTTGTTTGGTTGACTGACATGTTACGCCTAGTTTATGCTCCCAAACGGGCGCATCGAGGACAGCTGTGGGTGCATAGTGCTTCTGTTTGTACTACTGTCTGGGGTCCTCAGAGTACAAACACGGATGCAGAGCAGAAATAAACTTCAAACCACAGAGATTCAGTTAGAAGCCACAAAGGTACTGAACACACAGACTTTTCTAAAATGTCTCTGGTCTCCCCCACAGACACGAGTTGACTCTCGCTACGCTCTCTTGTTTAATGGGGAAGGCGAGGGGGATGTCCTTGGTTGACTTCGATTGGTAAGACTGCTAAAGGAAATGCGGCACGGTGTCACTGCACAGCCGAAAGTACCAGTGGAAAAAAACCATAACCTTCCACTGCTGTAGTCACTCTGTCTGTAGTATGCAACATATTATACATATCAATATGTATGAACACAACACAATGAACTATGTATTCACTTATTTTGCCCTTTGTCAGAAAAGGAGTCAGATAATGTTGGGAAGGACGTCTCCAGATAGCTCATATCAACGTCTGACCTCAATGTCTTTACTGCCTCTCAGCCTGGACAACACAGCTGAGTATGTAACAGTGTTGCATCTCTTATCAGATGTTTGACAAAAGGCAGACTGCTGTCAACTTCAACACGTCATAGTCTCCTCAGTTAAATACATTCAAGCTGTCTACATTTCAAATAAGGTCTAGTGTGATTGGAGCGCGCTGTAGTCGGGTGGAGATGATGGACTCGTACCTGGGAGAGAGCAGTGAGGAGCCGTTGACCTGCTCAGGCGACTGCGCGGGAGGGGAGTCCCCCACCCCCTCCGACCCATCGACGCTGTTCTCCAGGAGCAGCTCGGAGTTATTACTCTCCCCAAAGTCTTCGAAGCTCTCCTCCTCTCCGCCGATGACGGTCACCAGTGAGTGGTTGTGGAGCTCGGGGTTCAACGAAAACCTTCAGGGGCACATAAGAAAGGTCACTGTGTGTGTTCGCTTGTGTAAACAACAGCATGACGGATAACTTTAGCTTCCGTCCTAAAAAAGAGGCATTGTGTTGAGTTTAGACACAACACCGGCGTCAGTTTATCTTTTAGCTACAGAACCACATATTAAAGAAAACAGGCTCCAACCAAACAAGGCTCAACTTCAAGAAATCAGATGTGTTATCGTATTTAAGCTCCAGTATTTGGGGAACAAGGCTTTTGGTGTGTTTGGACCAAGAAGCCTGGAAATACATAAAACCTTCTGTAAATCCCAATCAATTAATCTTCCATCAGGAATGGAGTCAATCTGGACAAGTTCGACAATCACTTGTCCCCGAAGCTAATCTGTTAATTCACATTAATCCCAAAGGCTGATTCAGCTTTATGTACAAACTGTCTTGTGTCTGTCTGGTATTGCAGACCCATGATGGTAACACTTAGTGGGGAGTTGATGTGGGTCAAGCTTACGGGATGTCCTTAACTGCCTTGAGGGGAAGGAGCTGGGACTCTTTTATAAATAACTGTCTGTCAACAGAAAACCATTGGGCACATCTGGAGGTTTCATGTTGTATTTCACAGAGTTCCAGTAAATAATCTCTCCATTTAACAGGAAAGCTGGAAAGCTTGCCTTTCCGGTTTTTAGACAGGATACGTTAGATGTCTTAAGCACACACAGGACGAGGATGTCCTTATCAGCAGGGAGGTTTGCTTTCTCAGCACACAATGAGGACTCAGACCATTTGGCTTGTTTACGAGAGTATTGTCATTCATTTGTCTGAGTCAAAGCTCAACATCTTTAAATGTCTCCAACAAGACAGCTCCAATGATGCCCTGAACAAACACTAGGCTGCACTAGTTAAATAGTAACACGACTAATTGGAAGCCACTTACCCTTTACTCAGGCTCTTACTATTCGGCCTCATATTGAGGTCCCTCACACAGAGGGAAGGTGAGGAGAGAGAACGCATTTTTGAACGCCCTCCACTGCCCTGGCGTGAAAGCCTCGGAGCAACTGGAGTTAAAACACCAGACAACCAGAGTGGAATCCTGAAGTTTCACGGGTTACACCGATTCAAAACAAAACCACAACTCCCCAGTTTAGACAAAACAAATTCTCTGGCTTTTAAAAAATAAAAAACACGCCTGTACTCCTAATGTGCTGCCAATCTACCGAACCGAAAGACTGAAGGTGCATCGTCTGTTCCACCCAGTAGACCTGAGGTTATACCAGCACGGGTTGACTATGAGTGGCTTAATCAGATTTGATGCTAAGCAACAGGCCAACAGACAGTTCTGCTGACTGTCCAAGGGCCAAATGTGTGTGGGGACAGAGGGGGAGGACAGAGAGGGTGGGGGAGGTTAATCCTGTTAGATTCCTAATCCCCAGTCCAGTGCGTATGTGACTACACCGAGTATGTCGGCTGTACTTTGAGTTAGGTGGCAAAACCTCAGTTGTGTTTGTCACCTTTACTTCTAAACTTCCAGAGAAATGTTGAATCATTGCAAACAGCTAATTATTTTTATCTTGGAAGCAACTGTAAGGTAAAAAATACGATAAAAACCTGCTCATGTTTATTTAATGTTGTTGATCACGAAGCCTCTGAGGAACCCATTTTTATTCTGGCAAGCTAATGCTAATGCTAGCTAATGAGCACACCTCCATATTCGTGTTAAAGTCGAACTGTAATAGTATTCCAGGATGCAAAAGACTTAAAATAGTGACGGTGTGAATGAGTAAAGGAGAGAATCGTTTTTCATGACAAAAGGAAAAAGGGAAAACAACAATAAAAGAGCTGAACTCGACACTTCCTGGAATTCAAGGCCAGAATGGGAATCCAAACACATCCTCGTCAGGCCAGCCCCTCCGATCTGTCACGAAGCCGGACAGACGGGTCACACAGTCAGCACTTCCACCTCCGTCTTTGCCCTAAATACTACATCAGAAATGTGCAAACTTAAAAGGCCTAATCTGTAACAGCGTTATGAAGAAGACAGAACAAACCAGGCTGAAGATGAGACGAATCTATCAGGACTTGTCCTCATTTCTAAAACAGTGACAACCTAAAATATTTCATGTCCAACACATCCTACTAGTCCGTAACAAATAATGTATGCTTTATAAGAGGTAGTGCTCTCTCTGTGTGGTTCAACCTGACTGTCTTCTTCAATAATAGATGCTCTATGATGTCTCCATGGCATTTTCCCAAAGTGACACTGATCAAAATAACAGTCATATTATTAAAGCTGTAATAGAAAACATTATTTTGCACGGTGGTCAAAACCTACTATTCACCCAAACCATCACCAGGCAACCTCATCAATATAAGTGGATTCAAACACGTCCACACAGAATGGAAGTCATGTGACAGCTGCTCTTTTGCAAAAGATTAAGAAAGCATTTCATTATTAAGCAGATAGTAAAGACGATGACAATACTTTGACTCACAGGTGAGACTCATGCTGAGGAAAACGTATCATATTACCTCTCAGAAACATTATAATAACCAAAAGAAAAGAGTCTGTGAGCCTCAAACGTACAGAGACGAGATGACACTATGAATAGACTCTAAGTGGTTCCTGAAAACACCTCTTACAAACTAAAAATGAACTGAGGTAAAAGTGATTCACTTGCTGTCGTCAGTACTATATATTGTGATAAGCTGAGATACAAGAAAAGATGAGCAGACCTCAGTGATTCTCCAGCCAACATGAATGATAATACACTGACACACTGGTTTGGGTAAAGAATAGTGGAAGGGAACTCAGTGTTCAAGGTCTTTGGAGCTTCCTCTGTATATCTCCAGTTATCTATGAATGAGCTTTCCGGTTCAGTCACACAGAAAACATCCACAGCCAGCGTCGCTGCTGAGTGTTGGAATATTGTCTCCAACTGCCTGTGACAATACGTGAGAAGCGGAGTGTTGCTGTGGCCGAGCCCGGATGCAAAAAATAGGTAAATGTGAATGATAATCCGACCCGCTGACGTATTCAGAGGAACCAGGCATAAGTTCAATTAAGTGGTTGCCGTCTATTTATTGTCTCTGTTTAATCTGCCTGTCTGGTGACCCAAATAGAACCCCGGCATTCACTGATCCACCACTGGCACGCAAATCACTTGATCGGTGTGCAGGGTGAGTTCAGGGCTACTCCAGGGCGAACTTTTAGCGGGACATTTGACACACATTTAGGGGAAGTTCTGCAGCCAGCAGAGATTACGCGCAGCATTATGACGAGAGCGTTGAGCTGGTTCACATGACCGATGGATCACAGCGGATGTTGTATGACAAGAGTCATTCAGGGTCCCACACAGTCTTTGCCAAAGCAGGCGATAAGGTATATGGCTGAGGGTTGAATATCGACTGACCTGTTTACGCCATCTTCAGGGTCATGAAGTGCTGCCTCGATGCCGCTGTCCGTGTCCACATCCTCATGCATCTCCGGGGGCACGAGGGCGCCTGTGTCCTCGTCAGTGAAGGTCTCACACTCACTATAGGTGCTCTCGGAGCCCAGGTACGCACTGTCAGTCACCTCATTTTGCTGCAGTAACAGAAAGAAAATGGAGCTTTATTCCTGGGCTGAACTTAATATAGACAATCTACAGTAAACACTGCAGTAATATCTCTTTCTATTGTATTGATGATGACTCAAATAGTAGTAGAGCTGAAAAAGCTTGTACATGTATTAATATATCCTAGCATCAACTTTCATCAGGTGTGTTTGAAATCAGGATTATTTTTCAACCTTGTGAAGGAAACGGGGGATAAAACAACCTGTTGGTTGATCAAAGAGTTAAAAAAAAAAAATACAGCGAATCACAGATGGTCGGTTTTTGAATCTTCCAGACCGGCCGAGCTTCTGATGCCAACTGCACCAACAACCAAATAAATCACAGAGCATAAACAGACTTCAGAGGCGGTTTCGCTGCGCTTCAGGTGGCCGTTCCAAGAAAAACCTGCTGCATTAACACCTCACACAACAAGTTCAAACAAAACGAGCAACCTTTTGAAGCGACGAATGCTCAACCTGGACAGAAATATATCCGAGTGCAGCTAGATACCCATTATCACTTGGCAGCAATGAAGTGAAGGCAGGTGAGTCATGTTGGAGATTGTAACATACCAGTCTAAATGAAGAGTCAGGAGCATCTGGTCCCAGAGGGCTTTCCACCATGCCAAAAAACATTTGTCTCCCCGGTCTCACTGACAGGTAATTTGGCCTGCCATTAGATCGTCCTAATCACTCCTACAAATGCTTCCTTACCTTCACACTCCGCTATGTTTGAAAAATGGAAAAACTGTACACACTGAAGTTCAGCTCCACTGGGTGGTCAGGGGGGTGGAGACAGACACAAAGTCCAAAGAGTAGCAGTAGTCAGCTGTAATGCTCAGTCAACCCGCTTCCTCTCCGTCAAACATGAGTTAAAACACCACATGACAGCAGTTTAATCTTTCCTCGGTTCTGGAGGCTTCACTCCCTGGCACAGTGTGACACAATAAATCATTAAGCCATGTTCTCCGTGACTCAAGTCGCACGGTGAATCACGTCCTTATATTTCAACCCTGACATAAATATTTGCCTCTATAATAGCTTCAGAACACGGTGGATGAACAGAATGTTGCTGTTCTGCTGGCGTGCAGTCAAGCAAGAGCATAACGAATGTGCCGTTGTTATGTATGGATGTACTGTGAGAAAAAGAGCTAGCAATGGCAGGAGGAACAGGGTGGACGGGGCCTTGCATTTCCCTTATGCCAGGCTGTAGCTTAACAGCCTCATCCTGCTTGTTTTGAAAGCAAACAGAGCAAGAACAGTGCAGCCATTGAGAGAGAGAGACCCTTTTTTTCTGCCAGAGGCCCAAGTCAAAAACAAGGACATGGACACACAGGTGTGGCAAATACTTCAAAAATGCAAAAACTGCCCCCAAAACATTGCCAACAGATTCCGGGCAATATCTGGCCAAAGCAACCGGAATATTTCCCGTAGAAATTGTGTACACTGGTGGACCTGTTAGCTCAGATTTAGAACACTTTCATGTTTACAACTAAAACAACTCAGCCGGATACATTTAGTCCTGCAGCAAAGTGACAGTCTGCACATGCAAACAACACAAGAGTTAAATTCATTTCCTAATAAATCTAATTAAACACGTTTCTATTCAACATCAACTCGCTCTATTTCACCTTGGCAACTTGGCGGCACTTTAACAGTCAGAACATAGAAAAGAGCTTTTCTGTGTTTCTCTAACAGCTTGTACTAAGAACTCCGTTGGGTTTTGGTGCCTTGGAGTCTTTGAATCAGCTACAATAAATTAGCTATTGTATTAGTGTCTTTTGCACTTTATTTCTTGTCTCACTCAAAATGCAAAGAGCCAGAGTGTTTGTACATTTGTACTACTTAAGTACTTTAGGTAATTGAGTTCATGCAGCCAGTGAACTTATTAAACCGGCCTGCATTGCTGACCCACACCAAGTGGGGGCGCTGATACAGTACAAAGTACAGGACGATCTGTAATCATAGTTCTTCAGTGCTCAAAGTGCACACAATAGCAGGAATATCTACATTTTGCAGAGCCAGCAGCAAAATGTTGGTTAAATATACAAGTCCTGCGCACTCGGGGAGGTAAGAATTCCAACAATGCAAACCACTACTGTAACAACAGTCGAGACACACACACATGTAAAAACTCTGGCCCGTTCCACCATTTCAATATTTGTCAAAGAGTACTCAAAACTCAAGCCTGCCAGATGCTATTTAGTGCCGGCCAAACCAGGATGTTCAGTCTGTGGAATATTCACAGAGGGGTAATGATAGCTCTGCCGACCACGCGGTGAATTACAGTGGGAAGCCTGCGAGTGCACAGGGAGTTCAGCCAGTGACCTTCACACTGCTCTGCTGTACGCACCAATGGGAAATGAGGGAACGACAACTGGATCGCATACATATCAAGATAGGCTAAGCCTCCTGTGCGGCGCCTCACCTCATCGTATTCCTCCGGACAACCCACGGCTCCATCCCCTGGACTGTAGTTTACATTGTAGAGCTGCGGCTCCGGACCTGCGGATGTGAGAGGAAGAAGACGTGTTTAATATCTGCAGGACAAACATCACGTCAATCCGCAAAGGGAGCTCAATGAACCGAAAGGATCAGCCGATAAATCTTCGCATCCCTAGTTTAAATTACTTGAACCAAATTTACATGCCTGGTAGTTTTTTTAGGGGTTAACTATTGTTCATTTTGTAACTCCAGTGTTGACAGTGTAACAGGAGATCTCCATGTTATACAAACGGACATGTCTTCCTCTAACTTAGTTCAAATATGCAATCAACACATTATAGAGGCCGTGCCCAGCTTTTGACACATTTATAGTCGGCAGTGTCGGCTCGATGTGACGGCAAACATTACGTAACTTTTACACTCACATTTCAAGGGCTTCCATGTAATAAGGATACGGGCAAAATAAAACAATAGGAGTAACCCACATGCACTTCAAAATTATCAATACAGGCTTCTGTTTGAAAGCACCTGAAGACAATCGGTGTAACCTGAGATGGACAAGATGGGAGTCCCATCGGCCCCAGCAGCTCCTGTATCTAGTAAACAGAGCTGTGAATAGCACCCTACTGGGACAAATAGCACACAAACAGTGTTGTGAAAGCCGCCAGATGACCCAGGGGTTTGTATGCTCCCAGGTCTTATAGACCTCATTGCTCTTAGAGACTCGTTCCCGATGCACGTCTTTTGAAATGAGTCTGTGACGAGCATGACTGTGTTGGATAACCTGGCTTCCATTTGAACTGAACACCTGTCGTTCCCTAGCAGAATGTTAAACTTTTGTTGCTCCTCACATGCCATAGACACTACGGGGGACAAGGCATTTCCGTGGCCTGCAGCCCCGTCTTTATTAAATTTTCCCCTTGCCAGTAACTAAAGGTGCAGAAAAGAAATAAGCTGGAAGAGCAGGTTTGGCTGTTAGAATGCAGCGGTGGAGAATTTCACAAGGACCGCGTGCACCTAGAAAAAAAAATTTAGTTCTGCTGAGAGGGATCCCAAAAAGGTGCATTTCTGCCAATATCTGCTAGTTGTATGTATAAAGTAACAAGCAGAACATGGTGAGAGGGTGTGACGTAAAACAGATCCAGAGCTGAAATCAAATCACATGTGACAATCATCCAAGGCAGGATCATCGTCATGAGATGCATCTTAACCAATAGAGCCACCAAGAGAGAGAGAGAGAGAGAGAGAGAGAGAGAGAGAGAGAGAGAGAGAGAGAGAGAGAGCCCAGTAAATTATTTAGGTGAACAGGACTCCCTGCTCTCTCTCTATCTCTCACTCCAGCCCTGAAACCTCGCCTATCAGCCCGTGTGTCTCAAGCTTTCCAGTGCATTACTTA
>CAAKHC010008836.1:0-15183 GCA_901007825.1 Macroramphosus scolopax | reverse complement strand
GAATAACAGCAGGCCATGCACGTGTATCCGTCTTTCATTATATAGAAAAGTGTTTGTGATATACATTCCTAACAGAAATAACTCTTCTTGGCTCTAGTCGGGATTGTTAATCTGCACATGACAGTCGTACGTACCTCCAGTAAGACGATGGAGATGATGGTCATCTCAGGACTCAACCAGGGGAACAGGCGCTGCAGCTGACCACACTGACCAATCAGGTAACAGTTGACTATGATGGCTATCAAGCCCATGGCCTCCATTGCGGTCTGAATTTGACAGGGTGAGACAGAGATCTTATCTAGTGTTGATCTTGATCTGCCGGTTTCACCCCAAAAATAAAGAGTCGCTTTTCTGAAATGTTCAAGAACAAGCATACCGACCTGCCATTGTCCGATGTTCTCCACCCTCTGTCCAAAGGGCCTCTGCAGGCCGGTGCAGAGCTTCAGGGCGTCACTACGGATCTCGATGATGTTGTTGATAAGAGCGCACATGGCGGCCAGGGGAAACGCAGAGGAGAAGAGCACCACGTAGCCAAACTGAATGAACATCTCCTGGTAGTCCTGAAGCGTATCCTGCATCATGCAGCAACATGAGCATTTTGGAAGGCACTTTATCTCGTGTTTAATTGGATATAAATGACAATTTAAGAAAGCAAATTCACACCTCATACGTCTGCATGCAGCTCTCAATCTCAGCCTGGGTCAGAGTGACGGTTTTGGGTTCTTCCGGTGGATCAATCCAGGACTTCTTGTCCTCTCTCTCCTCTCTGTCCTTTCTCTTCTGACAGAGAGAGTCAGATTCTCTTGTAGAAGCAGCGGTAGTGTTGTCCTGTCAATGCAAGCACAACATACACCAGAGTTTATTAGTGACTGCATGAAACTAACGAGTCCTTGATTGTATGATTTTATGTGTAAAGGACTTGTTGAGTCGGATATTTCACAGTGTGAGACCAAGTAGAAAAGCCCTCAACAGTAAGAGGAACACATACTTGAGCCGTGGTTTCGAAATCGCTGTCATCATCACAACTGTCAAAGATGCTGGACGGGTCCATTCCTTCCTCTACCAGCGTGGGACTGTCCTCCAGGAAGTTGTAATCCACCGTCTGTATTTCTGTTGTGACGTCCTGGTAGTCGACCTTCTCGGTGAAGCAGACTTTACGGTGCTTCAGAGCGCTGTCGTTCATGTCCCACTCTTCTTCTGTCAGCCTGAATCCGGCTTTCAAATCCCCTCTTCTCCTCGTCTGTGGGTTCCCGTTCGTGGCGTGACTGACGGGGAGTCGTCTGGGCCCCAGGAAGGAGTACGCCGTCATCGAGGCCTGGGCCTTTCCCAGAGCGAGGCGGCCGTACTTTAGAATGATGGCTTGGAGTAGCTCCCACAGCACCTTTGGGGTGAAGACACCCAGCTTGTTTTGCTCATAGAGATAAGGCTGGAGGACCTCTTTGATGTTCTGTAGGAACTGACGGAAGATCAGTAGCGTGGCTAACATCTGTGAGGAGCAGGAGAACCTCTGTTACTGGGCTCAGCCAAAGATACTGATGTTCATTCCAAGCATGCTTATTTTTCGTGACTCAAACTGGCTACTAGCTATAGTTTCATATTTAGCATATATATATATATATGGTATATATTTTTGCAGGACTTGTTACCTCCTTTAGTCGCTCCATGTCCTTGAGGTAGAATCCGATGTAGAAAAGACTAAGGTAAGAATTGATGAATTCAAACTGTAAAACATCCAGAGAACATTACAGCAAGTCAAACACACATCTAACGGACATGGACTGTCTGTATTCAACCCGGACGGAAGAATATGCACGACTTACAAAAACCATCTTGATGATGAGATTATTCTCATAGGCACTCTGAAGTCTGTAGTTCTCTGGAAGAAGACATAAATATTAGAGACCTTGTGCAGCTGATTGTAGAAAGGCTGCTGTTACTGCCTCATGGATCACAGTCGTACGGTTGTAAATGACAAAGCACATATGATTAGTGTGTTGATTTCAGTTTTGTGATCTCACCCATGTCATTGAGCCAGTAGGCGATCTTCTTGTATACCTCATCGCATATGGTGACAGTCACGGCCAGCAGTATTTTAGGAATGAATCTTGTGATGCCGGGTAGCTCCTGAATCTCCATAACCACTTCCTGCACGGTGAATCAGAAGCATCATAAATATTTAATAAGTTCTATTCATTATCATATTTGTTCTCTCACAGCCCTTTTTAACATCCGTATGCATGAATGTGAACTGGCAGGAGGTGATTCTTTGTTTAACCCGTGTTTGAAGTTTATATAATTCACGAATCTCAAAGCGTAAATGTGGATAATATCAACTCTGAACTGTGTTTTCTGGTCCAAACCTGCAGTTCCAGGCAGAGGAGCATTGCAAGGAAGACAAAGCAGAGACATAGGAGACAGATGGGCAGGCTGACCAGCCATCTGAACATGGTCCTCTTCCAGGGCGGGTAGTAGAACTCCTCACAGCCTGTAATGGGACTACAGCGTTTGACGCCCTGCACAGACAGCAGGGTAGAAGACAAGGAGAGACAGGACATTGTTTTCTATGATGTGCTATCACTTCAACTAGGAAGTAGTTTGCAATCATCCAGCCTGCTTATTTTCTAGATTTGTGATCGAGCAAAAGGCAAAAGGATGTCGCCCAACGTGGGGCTCGAACCCACGACCCTGAGATTAAGAGTCTCATGCTCTACCGACTGAGCTAGCCGGGCATGAGGCAGCATGTGAACATTCCTTAACAAATGCGCCTCCCTCCCCCTCACGCTACATTCCTCCACAATAGGAGGCGGTAGGAGAGAGGCTGCCCGGCCCCCACTTAACTACGTAGGCAGCATGAGAACAGGCTCTTCTAGTGAACACAATGATCCCATTTCCTAGTATTGTGTGCGAGATCAGACTCTACAGAGTTGCACAAGTGCAGACTGCAGTAAGCCACGCACACAGACTGTTTCAACATTGCATTACCTCGATCAGTATATTGAAACACGGGTGTATTGTATCGTTCATTAAACGTTCTGGAGAGGTTTGCTAACAAGTGGCTGGAAACAAACATGTTCAGGAGTCTTTGACAGTCTCAATTCAATGGCCGATGAACATAAACTCCACAATAATTTATGCAACTTTCACACATCTCACCAATGATAATTGCTCTGCATGCTCACCCTGAACTGTGGCCTGGGCTCCTCCAAGGACTCGGCCGGGGTGTCGAGGGTGCCCCACTTGTACGCTAACTCAGCTTCTCGCCTCTTCCAACGCTCCAGAAACAACGTCGCCCACACAACATTGAAGAGTGCGAACACCACACAGCAGATATCCTGACTGGTCTGAACCATAGCATAAGAAAACAGAGAGAATCAAACAGATATTCTCCGGTCTGGTAGTCAGTTCAGTGTTTTTCTGCACGTACCTCTGAGCAGCTTCCACCTTTTGTTATCCATTCTCTGTATATTTTACGATTACAAGTGTCTAATATTTCAAATGCAACAAACAAAAAGCAAAACCTCTGAAAGATCATGACATTTCTGACATAAAATATAAATAGCATTTAGATGGGATGTAGAAAACAAACAGAACACAGCAGTAGTGATGTTGTTCCAAGTACCTGGTCGGCCTCTGCTAGTATCCACAGCAGGAAACCAATGACAGCAGGGTAAAGCATGGAGTTGGTGTAGAAACCAAGCCAGGCAAAGTACATGCCGATCTTCACACCGAAGTAGTCACAGATGTCATCTGCAACATAAGTGAAAACTGTTAATAATAATCAATAATAAATAAAAATGTTTTCTTTATTATCTTATTCTGAACAAGTCTTTTTTGTGGGAAGATTGAGAACCCAAATTTGAGACATTTAACATCCTTCTTGAATAACTCAGTCAGCTACTGTAATATTATTTGAGGGAGGGGTGATGGGAGGGGTTTCAATCTCCAACTTCAGAGCTAGATATCATTAGATGTTACACACTGCTCCTTCGTGTAAGAATCAACATTTTCATAGTACAAGTTGTTGTTATGCGTTCATGAATGGGACAGTAGTTGAACTGAGACGGTGGTTACCCAGCGGCTGCCTTTCACAAACAGCCTGAACCCATGATGTCATCAGCTGATTGAGGATCCTCTGCTCGTGAAGAGGAAACATCTGCTGGATCACACCTCGAGCAACCAGCTCTGGAACTACACAGGACACGTTACAAAACACACACATAGCATCGGATGCACGTTACCACCATGAGCCAGCCTTTGATGAAAATACACCATTAGCTTAATAATAACGCTACACAGGACAGAGGGTTCACTGCACGGACTGTACGTCATTTGTGCATGCAATCCTGAAGAGGAGGGAAACTCCACCTACATGAAAATGTTCCTAACAGAGTTCAAATCACAAAGTACTGGATCGATTTCAAAGACAACGTAATACAGGCGATAAACAGGAAGAGAGGTAAATGAGTGCTTGAACAGCATGAGAAGATGTATAGTTATAAACATTCCTACTGATTGGTTGTCCCTCCAGGAAGTGGATATTGTGAAGCACCTCCCCCTGTTTGGCTCGCAGGTTGTCAAGCCAATATTTAATGATGCTCTGGCGCTCCTGCAACACAGTTACAGACATGAGGAGACCAATAGTGACTGATGAGATGAAAGGTATGTTTTTAATTTAGGGAATGAAGTAAAAAAAAGACCAATCTATTGATGGGTTTAATAATTAATACAGCAACAGAGAAACAACCACAGCTTTGACCTCTGACCTGTGAGGTAAAAAAGCAGAGCTCGCTCTCTATGTTGTCATAGATGTTGTCCTCTTCACAGGAGAAGCGCCGCATCCCGCCGCCGAACTGCGGCTTGACGGCCTTGTGCATGCTCATCTGCTCTGCTCCCTGCAACAAGCTGAGGATGAGGAGCGAGGTTAAACGTGATTAAACCTGGTGGAGCACTGATAGTGCACACAAGCTGGACTGCAGATGTTTGATGGATTAAGTGCATTAAGGGCACGAACACAACAAGCTGTACAAAGCAAAACCATGCGTGGGTAATGACTCTCACTGTGTCTGTCAGTCACTGGATTTGTTGATGCACTTTACTGGGAAAGGTTCTCATTAAGCTCGACATTCAACACATTCACCACATAATAAGAAGTATTCACACATACATGTTGAATGTGTAGAATTTCAACTCAACAATGTGGCTTTTATAAATATACAATAAAATACAAAGTACGATGGTCTCCTGGAAGGAGAAGATGCTTCACCCACAGACGTTTAGCATTTCTAGGTTGAGTTTCTCCTCCATTATATCAATTAGCATTAATGCACAGTTCTATCTCTGTTCCCTGTAAGAGCCTTTATGGAACTATGTAGGCGGATAAAAACTGACACAACAACTCTGAACTGATGTGATCCAGCTACAAAAAGATGACTAAAATGTAGTTTAATTGACACTATAATCTAAGACGGAGGAAAATTAACCAATATAGGCTTATTTAAAACGATTAAATTAAGAGGGTTGTAAGAATTCTTTTAATTGCTTTGTGTAACTGTCAAGTTGATAATATCTGTTTTAATCTGCAACATGCAACTAGTGGAGTCCCATCATGTAAAGACAAACACTATCCCTGCAGAGGAGTACAGACCAGCAGCAAGGTGCTGGCAGAGCACGACGTAAGACAATTTAATCACAACCAGAAGCACAAGTGCCCACACATGCATGCACACACACACACACTCAGTTCCAGAGTCTTACTTCTCAAAAGTTGTCGTGATGAAGAAAGCATGGGCCTGGGTGTGTTTGTGTTGTCGGATTTGAATGATGACTTGTGGGATTCCAACGCGAATCTGATTGAGGAGCCACAGCAGAGTGTGGTCGTCGATTGTATCTGGAGGGAGAACACACGGTTGATTCTCACCTTGACACACTGATTCACACCCGTCATTGTTTATAGTAAAAGAGAAACTCCATGCAAATACTAAACATTCCCTTTGTCTCAATTCAATTTAAAATTCTCACACGTGTGCAGGAAGCAGCTCGCTAAAAGAAACGGTTCAGTGCTGCATAAAGAGGCTGAAGCAAACCTGCTGCTCAGTGTCCAGACAGAAGGGCAGAGAAGCAGTGTGTTGGTGGTCACGTTGGCGGGGCACTCCCCACATTCGTTTCCATCGATTAATCACACGGGCTTCAATCCAAACCAATCTAATCAGATTTCAGCTGTTTCTTTTATAACCCTTATTTACCTTGATGCATCAGTTATCTAAGAGTGACTTTGCAGCTGCACATAATGAATATTAGGTTTGCATGCAGCAGAAATTACCGCATTTCTTTTGTACAATGTATGTGAGTATGACGTCAGGCTGCTTGACTTCCTGATTGAGATTGATAAAAGGCATCTATTTATATTTTTCCCACAGCTGCAGCGTCCTTAAAGGATACTGCAGAAGGGGCGAGCTTCAATATAAAGAGAATCTAAATGTACCCACAGGCCATCCATGGGTATCCAAACACACTACACATGAAGACACATGTGAAGGTTCATCACAGGTCAGAGAGAGAGGAGCTCACCGTACCTGGGAATGTCATCAGGATGTCACAGTTCTCAGTGGGCACCATCTTCAGCCAGGACTTACGAGACATTATGTAGTGTCTGGCCTGCAGGAGCCGCTTCCCAAATAATTTATCTAGGAATGTGAGAGATGTTGAAATTAATAAAAGTTTGAATGATCACGTGTCAGACGGGGATATTTCCTCATCGGGGTTATCAGGGACGCGATGACAGGTCAGTCGTTAGTATCACTGCCGTTCATATGACATTGCTTTCAGCATATTTTCTGTTTTTTTTCCAGCAGCATGGTCTCACCTGCAAACCGCTACAACACAATCTACAAGTCATCCTTGGTTCTGACTCTCAAGTCAGGCTGTGTGTATCACCCACGCACACAAGCCTGAGGAATTGACTGATCTCCTCATTGTTCACTGAATCAATCCATGACACTCTCTAAGTGTGCAGCTGTGATGAGGCTTTATCATTCCGCAGTGTTCATGAATCAACACGTCACCTCTGTCCTTTTACCGCCCATTGAGGACAATCAGTGTCATCGCCGGTGCAGCATATACAGTACCTACAGTATGCGTGTGTGTGTGTGTGCGTGGCCGCGTGCGTGTGTCTTCCTCTGATTATCCCCGACTCAAACGGCCTCCAGAGTCACCAGATCTCTGTTCAGTGGAGCCCCTTTGGGATGTGGTGATGCCATCATGAGGAACCTTTCCAGCACCCTGTTGATTGTATAACATGAAGAATTAAGGCAGATCTGAAGGCCTAAGAGAGTCCTTGGTGTACCTAATAAAGTGGCTGGTTGGTGTTAATGTCTCATAGACATATTTTGATCATTGATATAATATCCAGTCGGCCTCACCAGAAGGTTCTCGGTGTTTCCTGCTGCCTTTACATTGAACAGTCAAACATTTAACTCTTCACACAGTGTTTCCAACCTCAACCACCGCAGCAGAACGACAGCCTGCATGTTCTCATCATTACTTCGAAATACATTTGGTGTTGCAGAGTCCTGTGGCTAGGGTGGTTGGTGTTGGTCACTTCCCAGAATGCAATGCACCGGAAGCAGGTAGAAAGCCCGGTTAAGGGTGCAGACACACTTCACAGTGACATAAACAAAATCATCTAAAATCCAGTTCACTTTACTAGTTCGCAGGAAGTGACCTGCAGCACATGCATGAAGCAACAGTCCAACATTACTGCATGAAGATCCTGAGAACGATATATGACTGCAGAAAACTCAATTCATGGTTTTATATCCACAAAGGACGACACATCAACTCCATCAACATTATAGTAACACTAAGCTGTTGAGGTCTCATATGTCAGAGTGATGCCGTAATAAACTACACTCACCCACACCAAGTAATATATTATTATCATGGATAGATAAACCCAGCTCATTTCACCCCCATATAAATGTGATCCGGAGTCCCTCTTAAGTGGTTTGCATTGGTTGGTGAAGTCATTATACCAATCACAGGAAATACTGCAGAGATGATCTACAAACTAACATTGTAAAGGTTGTAATGTCAAATCTTAACAGTCACACTTCACCTGAGTCCCTGTGGGAATGAATCCTGGCTCATCTCAAGGCCCCCACTTCACTTCACAGTCTGTATCTCCTCATAAATCAAATAATGACATCTTCAGTGCACGAACTGCAGAAACGCGGTTCAAGCTGTGACCATCACAACAATCACACACATCCCAATCCTTTCTCTGGTGTGTCCTCCACACCTGACAGCTGACACCTGAGCCAAATACGATCTGTCATGTCTTCAGAGAGCCCACTGGGACGTGCACCTCTGCTGTACCTGTAGACCACAAAGCTCCGGCCTGTCTCATGCTCAATGCGCACTGTGTAGTCCAGGACACTGAAAAACACCCCAATTAGAAACAAAACCACTGACAATTGCCCATCTCGACCCCCGTGAGTCAGTCAGTGAAGTATATCAAGCAGTGACTGCACCATATTGCCGAGCATCCCCTTTCCTCCACCTTTTTTTTTTTTTTCTAAATCAACAAAAACACCCAGCTTCCATCATCTCCGCACACATGGCACATTATTCCCAGTTTTTCCTCCCGCGACACTCACCGAGCACCCCGGACGGTGTGAGGGACGTGTGCTGCTGCTGGTTGCTGGTCCTGTCCTGCTGCTCGCTTGGCACCGTCCTCTCCATCCTCTCCGCTGCCCCGCCGCCGCCGTCGTCGACGTCTGCAGTGCCGCCGCCGCCGCCGCCACAGTTTACAGCAGCGTCGGCATCAGCTGCTCCGTTGGCCGCAGCCTGCATGCTGGTGCTCGGTGGCTGCTTGTGTTGCATGTGAAGGGGGAACCCTGGTGGATCTGCTTGATGCGGAGGAAGAACATGATCATGGGATCAACACGTTACGCGGGAGTCGTGACTGATGACGACAGAGTTGAGGGGAACACTGCACAGGTTACATGTCTATAAACAAGTGGACCTACAGGCTGCAGCATGCATCCTCTCTGTGGCTGCACATGAAGCTCGATCCCTCGCTCGACAAGGATTTATGACAGTTGCACGGCGATGCGGTGGATTTTATAGTTGGTCGAAAACATGAAGCCACCTCATGGCCACCAGGACACGGGAAGAAACAGGATTTAGTTTTTATGTGAATTAAATTAGGGTCTTTAAGTCCAGAGTCAAGCCTGTTTATTCCACTATAATATCTACTGCGTGTTATCCAAATGTGTGTGCGTTGATATCCCGTGTCCGACTGGGTTCCATGGCCAGGTGAAGCTGTCAGAGGACCCCTGGACAAACATCAATCTGAGGGTCTCTGTTGTGTCCCAGGCTCCACCCTTTGTGCTTTATGTATGTCAGCTCTCATCACTGTATTTCTACCGCTGCCAACATCCCCTGGACGGACCAGCTGGATTGGTTCATCTGTAACTGATGTCTGGTCTCACAAACAAACCAAAGTTTGATTGACACATGTGGAGCCAATTGTTTTAGAGATATTTTAAAAAACAAGGACAGGGTGTCCAGATTGGCACGACTGCTCATGTTAATCCAGATGGATGGACTTTTCTATCCAGAGTATCGTGGACTGAGTGCCTCTGGAAATGTGAGTGTCCCCTGAAAAAAGTCAAATCTTTTACAAATAGTAGCCTATAAATATTCTATGAAACCTGAAGAATGAGGAGGAAACCATAGTTGGGGCAGACTGAGGTGTTGACTGAGGTTTGTGCTCTCAGAGTGCTCGTGTGTCAACAGGATCAAACACAACAAACTGCTCCTGAATGGAACGGCAGATGAAGGATGACTGTACAGTAAGTATGAAGCTGATTCCTGCATCTGGTTAGCGTCTGTTATCATAAAGACTGGAAACAAAGGGGACACAGATAGCTCGGCTGGGCTTTATGGGGGTCCCTGTTTGTTTCAGGCCTCCTGATTTACAGCAGAATGCTACAATAGATTTATATACTGTATATATTCATGTGTCTGACATGTTGACTGATGTGCGTGTAAATTATTCTGTCAACGAGCCCGAGGAAAATCCATTGAAAGCTTAGCTGGCCTCTTTCCAGAACTGCACCCTTTGATACCCTTAAATAAATGTGAGTGTCGTTTTAGTACCAGATACTAAACGTGCACAAGTTATTTTGCATTCAATATAAAAAACATTATATGTGCATTGATCATCTACTTATAGGACCAACTGGTTTATATGGGCACTGCTGGATCTCTTTGCGTCACCAAGTCCTTCTCACCTTCCATCTATCCACATGGACGGACTGATTGTTTCCCAGGGTTTGTATATCATCACATTAGGTTCAACGTACAAAGACAATAGATGGACGATCACTGTGAGTGTGGAGTTGTTTTAAACATCGTCATGCAAATGAAAAGAGAAGGAATATGAGAATCATTCATATAACTGGTGATCTTTTCTCTCTCTCTGCAGGATGAAATGGAGATAAAACATCATCACAAAGCCTTCACGTCCTCTGTGTTTTGGTTGCATAGATTCAATCAGTATCAGTAAATTCATGTTGTCCATTAAGTTATTGTAAAAAAGATAAGGAATAAAAACTGTCCCAGCATAGCAATGACCTGCTATGGCCACTAGATGGAGGCAGTACACAGAATAAGGCTCAATACCAACAAGGAGACAACAAGACACTGAAATGACTTCACAATAACACTTTGCATTCATTAACCTCTAAAATTTTCTCATGAACTATTGTATTCATTGAATATTATTTTAGAAATGTGCTGATTCCTGTCCGACTCAAGAAGACAGGTCAGGGTCAAATTTAAGACAATTTTATTTGGAAAGCCCAAAATCACAAATCTGCCTTTACAGGCAAACCAAAGACAAAGTGAGGAAAAGGAATTTGATAAGGCAAGAAGTTGTGAGGTCAGCTTCCTTTCTGAGCATCAGTTATAAAAACAGACGTATTTACAAAATAATCTCAAGGGAATTTCACATGTCCCAGTCTGGTGTTGAGGACAGATAACAGATAACACGGGGAGACAAAATAAAGCTTGATAAACAAACTGACAAACTCATGTCAATTTGTTAGCCAACAAGAAAAACAACTGCTGGTTGGTCTCATGCACAATGATGTTTCTTATGACCAATTATAATCAAAGAGAGCGAACATCGTCCTGCAGAGCCAGATGTGTCCCTTCACCTAACTGAAGCCTAATGTGTTTGGCAGCAGCCAACACGTGTTCTCATACACACTCTCTGCAGTGACTGATGTGTCTCAGCTGTCGTGAGCAATCGAAACCGAAACCCTGAAGTGGCTTTAGCTCCGTTACTCTTTCTGAGAAGCCTAGATGATCAGTAATCTACTTTCGACCCCTGTCAGTGCAGCTCCCAGCATGTGATGGATAATCAATGGCATAGACAAACAGGGCCTAGTTACAGCCGGCCTGGGCCCACAGCAGCTCCGGTGGTGATCCTCCACACGGGGGACAACAAAGGACACTTGAGGTAAAATTAATTTACAAATCAATTTAGGCTCTTGTATAAGATATATACAAACACCATATAACATTTCAGTCGTATTATATTAGTATATATTATTATTCTCTTTGTGTCCTACTATGATAGTTTGATTTTCATAGTCAGTGAATGATATTTGATTTACCATCAGAAGGTCAAAAGGTCAGTTCTAATTAGTGAATGTTAGCGTGCTAACACGCTAAGCTCAGATGCTGTGCATTATTTAATATTAGCCTATTAGCTATGTAATTGTGAGCATGTTAACTTGCTAATGGCTCTTAGCACCAAACACTCATGACTTGTTTTGTGAAAATATATTACAACGTGAGGCCTGCAGGATCGTCCACAGAACTGAGGCCGAATGTACATCGAGCTGTTCAAACATGTGCTGCTTTAAGTCAAGCACATCCTCCTAAAGCAATGAAACTAACTCGTGTTTTCCTCCCCATAAATCTCCTGAAGTGTCCAAGGTGAAAGTCAGGGTTGCACCGCGGGACCCAAAAGGAAGCCCACCGCTGGGGGGAATTCTTCCCTCGCAGCTGAAAGACTTTTGCCCCCTGATGTCTTTAAGCACCTGGGCAGCCATGGGACTGATGAGGCCGCACAAATAAGGAAATGTAATTAGAAGTCACAGTAAAAAGGGGACATTTGCAGCCACAAACAAAGGAGGTCATATTCCTCTATCCCCAGGTGAGGAAGGAGGTCGTAATCATAAGCACTCGTTCCCTTTCCTGCATCAGGAGGTGGAGGGAGGCAGCCAGGCCGGCTGGCCCCTAATCTTCGTCACTGCTCTCAGTGCTGCTGTGTCCCAAAATCACAGCCAGAGATGAGTGTATTAAAGTGTGGGAATAATTTCAGATAAACCAATGTGGCCTGAAAAAAACCTAGTTGTAATATAAGAACATGAAAAACAAAGTGTTCATAGACAATCCTAAATGATGGATTACACCTCATGTAACAGCCCCAAAGCTCCGTGTAGTTACATAATGACGTATAGTAGGTCCGAAAATAAAACATGAACACAATCCATGACGGGACAGTTTGTGTTGAGGTACACCTCAAACCTCCTCCATGCACCTGTCACACGCTCACAAGCCGACATGCTGCGCCCTCTTTTGTCTGGAACGGTTGAATAATACTTTTGTTTTGGGTTCAACTGTCATCAACTGCCTCCTTCTTTGTCTAATCTGTACTGTGAACAATATATAACATATATAACAATATTTAGCAATTAAAAAAAAACCTTGGAATGAGATCTGCTTCATATTTGGGTTATTATTTTCCACATTTCTTATATTTGTGAAATAACCAGCGTTTACTTCAGGCTCTTCTTCTTCTTTCCAGTTTCTGGTTAATATTTGACAAGCAAATTTGTTTATTTTTCTCAATCTTGCTGGTTTTCTCTAGAACTTTTCTATGACTTGAATTAAGAAAGTAGGCATTTCATATCATAAAGATGTGGTATAATTCCTGAATATCTGTGGAAATATAAGCTGCATGAGCAACACTTGAAATAAAACCTGTTGTGGTCGCTTGGTTTTGAGCAGCCGTCAACCCTGACTCAGGCGTATTAGTTCTGTATATTCTATCAGTAGTTGAGTCAGTATGAATCAGTTCCCAGCTACTGTATCTGTTGTCTAAAACAATAGTGTGTTATTGAGCATGGGGAATAAAGAAATATCAACAGGAAGGTACAATCAGAGAGGAAACATATTTACACATATTATCATCACGGAGATTTTCCAGTGAAGCTCGTATTTGTCAGCGTAATAAAGCGTCTCCCAGAAGCATCCAACCAGTTGACCTTTGATATCCTCACAGCGACGCCTGCTGTAAGCTGCACATCCCAAATGTGGAAAAACACTTGGTGTTAAACAAAGGATATCCTCTGGACGGTGGCTCTGCTTTCGCTCCAGTCCACGCACTGTATTTATTAATTGGCACCAAGACAATACACCCTTGAATTAACAGTGAGTTCCCGTCCTGTCACAGTTGAACGAACAGGATGTTTGTCTGTTCTTATGACGGTTTATTTACCTCTTTGGCTCCATGTTGTCCTGATTGAAATTAAATAACTTTTTTTTTGTACCCGGTACACAAAGACGTAAGACGAGGTCGTTCACATCACTAATATCACAACTTCTTTACATCAACTGAGTTTGTTAGTTATTTATTTTAGACACTGAGCAGCAAACTGAGGGGATTAAATCTCTCTGTTTTTAGGTTTGTATTGGGAAAGGTCAGAACACTTGTCAGATACTTCCCCCCTTTAGAAGAGGTATATTAGGATTTGTTTAGATTATGGATATCCATGTTCTCTACAGTTAAGTGGCAGGATATTGTTTATATTAACAGCATGTACACAGGTTCCTCCCATCTGCCTCCGCCAGCCCGCTGACAGGTTGGCAGACAAACATAAACATGCCAGAGGGATTAAATAGCAGTGCCAGTACATCTCGACTTCACATCATAGACGGGGGTGGGAAGTCATTTGTAGACAATTAGCCACACAATAGGTGACGCACACAGGGACAAACAGTGACTTCCGGGTCTGAATAGGCTAATATCTCAAATAGGTTTGTTTATAAAGAACAGACAGGCAGAGTTGAACAAGGTTTTTCTGTATTTACAATTTTAAATGTGCGTAGTCATGCTGAGTTGAATACTTACTGTGGTGATACAAATGTTTTAACTTCACATTTTACATTCAAAAGTGCCAAAGTTATTCAATATTCATTTAAATGTGCATATTCTATTCTATTGCCATAAAACAGTGTACATTTTACATGTTGCAATAGTATGTGGACTCAATATGAGGAGCATGTATTTAGTTGTATACCATAGATGAAAACAAGGAGGAATCCCACCCTAACCCAACATCCTGGAAAGATCTTGTTTCTCCCTATAAAGAGAAAGAAAAGTCGTTACTTGATGTGATGCTGATGAGTGGAGGCACCCTGAGATAAGATAAGATAAGATAAGATAAGATAAGATAAGATAAGATAAGATAAGATAAGTCAGTACACATGTCTAGATGAATCATCAGAGATAAGAATTAATGAGTAAGTGATATGTCCAGCTGATATAATAATGCTGTAAACACTAACTTAAGGTGTGTGGTTTAACGTGATTATTGCCACTTCAGTGATGCTTGCCACACCCTCGAGTGTAATATTGCAATTATACAACAGTTACCAACAAAACAACACATGAACATGAATTCATATTGTGGGGTAATTCACTATCAAAAATAAAAATAATGTGTTTCCTTGTAAATAGAAGAATTAATTTGACGAGACATAAAATAGTCCCTGTTGATTAAACGCAGCTGCGCTCCGAGGCTCCGTCTGATCAACACAGCTGAGCTGAGCTGTCACAGCCGCCCGGTGCAGTGGGAGGAATTCAAGATCACTACGCGTCGTCGTACGACCGTGTCGCGTTGCCCAAATCACTGATGAACAAGCTGACAACTCGTCGCGACGCGTTGTGAACTTGTGGATCGATACTGTTGTACGACAAAGTATAAAATACACCGGGCTGTTACCACATGGCAATATTGTAAATAAATTAAGTAACTTTTTATTAACAATATAATCCATTTCTGAACGAGGTGCTGGCTGTTTGTTGATTTGAATTTCCCTCTA
>CAAKHC010008834.1:3595-21338 GCA_901007825.1 Macroramphosus scolopax | reverse complement strand
AATGTGAATGACGGTAGATCGCTTTAAGACTGCCCTAGCAACCAGTTGTTATGTTGTGACGTCAGCGCGAGTTGCAGGTATAGCGGGAAATAAGGCTGCTAATTATGGCTGCGTCACTCACCTTTGTCTTCATTCCCGTTTCTTTTTGATGGTTTATAAAGTGTTATCAGAGTTTACCGGGTAAGTTTCCCTGTCTTGACACTGTATTCTTAGCCGTGTACTGTTTACATTCTGGCCAGTTGTGCCGCTGATATTTCACGTCGTTACAAACATGTTCTATTGTTGGTTTAAACTCAGGCAAGACCTACAGTGTGGTGATATCTACGAGGTTTTCTTAAAATATAGCACCCTTGGTAAGCGGAGCGAGGTATGTAGCTTTCAATTTATGTGCAAGTATTACAAAACCTTGAAGTGTATGTCTTTGTTTATTTTTGTAACATCATTGAAAGTAATGCTGTTTCTAATTAACTAATATCAGCTATTCTACACATGACAGTCTAACAGCACTAAATTACCATATCAGTGTCTGTGAATTTAAGTTTAATACATACTCTTTTTGACTGACAAAATGTATATGTTATGGATTAAAGTGTATTAATTGTAATTATATAGTTAAAACACTAAAGCTGGATATTAAGTCATACTATTTACTTAGAGCTTATTGTATTTCACTGTGCTCAGTAAAGTGCCTTTAAAGCAACAATTTATTACACTTGTGAAACTAAAATTAAGCATTTGTCTTTTGTTTTGTACTTTCATTTATAGTTTTCACGGTGTTCATCAAGGTGTTCAAAGAGACAATAAAATATAAGGCACCCGTCAGAGACTCTCTGCATATTGATTGATTCCAAGGGCAGCTACATTTGGTGTTAAGCTCAGACTTTGAAGGATGCTGACAGCTGACAACAGCAACACTTCTACCTGAAGCTACTGACCTTATCAGGGTCCATTGGGGGACATTTCCAGTTGTAGAGGTAATACTGCAGGTTTCCATCTCCTATGCCGAACTTGAGCTTCTCCAGAAAGATCTTATTCTCCATTAGATCCAAGGCATTGAACACATCAAAACCTTTCTGTTAAACACAGAGTTAGAAGTCAGAACATGATCGTCATCCTTATGAAGCTCTGCAGACTTCTTCTAATTTCAATGACAAAGATGGTGAGCGGTAGCTACATTTGCCAACTAACAATGTTGATATTCTCTTTGAATTTGCAACAGCAGGGTGCAGATCTTAGTGAACCATCATTATCTTTATATTACGGCTGTATGCCTTCATCAGAGAGGCAACTGCCCCTTTTTCTTCTTGCCTCAGTGCTGCTGTCAGCCTCAGTGACACAGCTGCTGTCATAAATCCATTGGGAACAATAATAGCTGCGACAACAACTGCCTGGAAGTAATTTAACAGCTTCATATACAACGGAACTGTTTCTCAGCAGTGCCAGTTTAACAAACATACAGAGTGTGACATTACCAGTTTGGCCAGGATCAGTGCATCATTCATTAAGTCCAGTAGTGGTGTTTGTGTATGAACGTTGTAAAAGGAGTATGCAGCCTTCAGGCTTCGATGGAGAGGATGATGCATCACAGTAGAGGGCAGAGTGTAGAAACTAGCGAAATCTGTCAGTACACCACCAGCACCCTGAAAAGAGAAACACCAACAGCTGATTAAATGGACAAAACAACAGACACAAAGTGAGTGTCGAACATTAAACTGATTGCACATACCTCGACTACGTATGTGTCAATTATGTTTTCCTGTGGGAAGAACCAGTGAGCCACCTCCTCTTCTCCCATTGAAGGTGCTAGTTGGAAGCGTCTCAGGTATTTCTGTAGCAGCTCAGTGACCTGGCGGATGTCACGCCTCTCCATCAACCGTAAACCCGGGGTCTTTATGCTCTAGGGTGGAGAAAACGAGAAGAAAAAAACTGATGCAAGTTCCTGCAATGAATATAATGAGAGATCCTGGACTGACAGGTTGGGGAGTTTACATCTGGTAGTCTGTAGAGTTTCATGGTTCTCTGCAGGGTCATGTTCCTGCTCAGGTGGGAGAATTTAACTTCCACAAGCTTCCTGGGGTTCAAAGAACGATGCCAGTACCTGAACGGGGGAGAAAGGAGAGAGAGAGCTTATTCTTACTTCATTGGGATTTTTACAGGGGGCAGGCAAGACTCAGGAGGTAGCCAGTCCGTAATCAGCAGATTACCAGTGTGATTCCATAATTTACCTGCAGGTGGACACAGGTTTGGGCAGTACAACTCCTGCTGTGTATACTGCCTGAAATATTCCTTCTAAGTTCACCCGCCGTGTGATCTCTCTGATAAGCACTGGAGCAACACGCTTTGAACGCAGCTTCTTATGGACACACAGGAAGTTGATTTCAACCATCCTCTTCAACCTGAAGCAGCAGAGAGAAAGATGGTGGCTTGACTATTAGAAGACATTTCATCAACTCTCATCATGCCGTTACAAATATATACGATCAGTTATGAGTGCTCACGTGTCATAAATGCGTATATCTGCAGGAATGGCGCTGATGAAGCCAACAAGCTTCTTGTTTGAGGAAACTCTCACTCCGCAATGCCACTGAGGTAACCAGCCAGGTGGACGTAGAGCCCTGAGAGAGGAGAACATGCTTAGTGAGGGAGCAGAAAGGTTTAGGGATCAACCCCTAAGAAAAATGCAATACTCATCTCAATACATGTTGAAGAATGAGATGCATCTAGATATATTTTATATGGCACAATTATGTACAATACGATTCAGCCTGGTCACAATGTGATACGATGAAAAACAAGAGTGACCCTCTGTAGAGTCATTTCCTATTTCTGTATGCCGTGGGTTTCGTCACTGCCCCGCCCATTTAGGAGACTAGCGGCAAGTGCTGAGTCTACCACTCCAAAGGGAGAACTGGCCATGAGCACGGACAATAAGTGATGGTCCCATTTTTACTTTAGTAAATAGTGGGCACATTTTTGAGAAGCCACAGATCTTTCAAAAGAATCATCATACAGATTAGTGACCTTTAAAACAGTTGATAATGCATTTTTGCAGAAAGTGTTGTGGTTCTGGTGATAGAATTTGACTTTTTTTCCACTGCTGTAAGACCAAAACCCAAACTTATTCCACACTTGAGCAAGGAACAAGCATGCACAATAGGATGTAATGTCAACAATATAACAGGTGATATATTGACATATATTCATGCATTCAAGTGCAGCGGTACTGGCTGGCTGGATCGATATAGGTGCATCTGCAACACATTAAGCCTGGCACATCTAGATGCATCTGTGAATCGTAGCAACCCAAGATTCAAACAGTGTATTCAGTTTGTGTGGGCAGTCGATTGGGAATCAGATAGGTAATAAACAAGCACAATGCCAGAACGGACCGCTTACCATTTGAGAAAGTTCGGTGAATAATCAAATCTGAACATGTTATCGTCGTCCTCCACATAGTTCTCATTTAACAATGTGTACAACTCCTTCAGCTGAAAAACACACATCCAATTCATTAAGTTGTGTTTTGTTTCTGCAAAATGTAATTATTATATACGTTTTTGAGACAACCACTGTACTCACTACATCTGCATTGCTGAGATCCAGAGTATCCCACATAAAGCCTTGAGGTAAGGAATATGGCTCCTGTCTGATATTCTCTTTGTCAGCTTCGATCGGCCCATGACTCGTCACCACCTCATCTGCACAAACAGCACAGCTGTTTTCAAACATTTAAAATGATCCAGTCAGCTAATCACGCTCAAGAAGAAGTTGCCCTCAGACACTGCCAAATAAAGTTTTTCACATTGACCATAAAACTGCTAACAACATCACTTATAAAATCTGCTTCTTAAGGTCCTGGGTCTTTGCCAACAGTTGTCGTGGAAAACAAGCTTAATGTAATGCATGTGTCCTGAGTATGTCTGGAACCCCACTGTACCTCACAGCTGACATGCTTTTTGGGACACTGACTGACTGTGTCAAGATAAAACCTGTAGATGGCACTGGTGCACAGAAACTATTAAAGTGAGATGATATGCAACCTTCTGCAGACAGCTACAATAACACCGTTTAAATTAGTGATGCAAAAATTATCCTTTGGCAAAAACAAATTATTAATTATATTTAATCACTAAAATGAAAACGAAACACAAAATGTTTGTATTTTCTCAATGAAAGCTTTGTTTAAACAATACACAGACTGTTGTTGAAGTACGATAAAAAATATATATCTGTTCTTACTCTTACTTCTTTCTCACTCGGCCTGTCATTTGTCACAAATGTCTGATGGTTTTTCTGTGCAGTAAGTACTTACTTAACTTGGGTACCGGCTGTGTGTCCCAGAACTGGTATTTGTGCTTGGCTGCCTCGTCAATGCTCTTCGCTGGACCCTGGCAGGACAGCAGCTCCATGGCTCTTTGGATATCCTGAAGCTTCTGAATGGGCAAGCCAGGATTCTGAATATCAAGTGGTTGCATAGAACACATGTTTAATGTTTTATCTGGCCAAAGACAGAAGATCCTGTATAATTTAAATGTAAACAAAAGACATGAGGGATATGTGTGAGATGTGTGCTCATTTCCTGTACTTGCAACATTCCTGAAACATATTGCAAATGCAGATTATCATATTTTAATTACTCATATCTTCTTAGTTTTAGATTAACTATTTAATAGCATTTCAACCCGAAGAAGCACCTGCCCACACGACACACACATTTATTAGAGATTTGGATAAGGTGTTCAAATAACTGGGAAATACTGTGATCACTGTGATACTGGACACATTGAAATATGGACATAACACCTGATTTATGCAGGGTGGAGGTGAAGGTGAATAGGTTATTTGTTTCCTCCTCACAGTGTGCTGTTTACTACAAGCATGACCGCATTAGTAATTGGGATTTGTATCATATGTTAATCCCTGTCCTGAAGGACTCTTGGCAATGATTATGTTTGAATGGGTCATCATCGCACCTTTATCTCCTGAGAGTCAGAGGCAGAGTCAGACTTGGCTCCCCCCGAGCTTGGCTTTTCTTTCTTCCTTTTCTGCTTCTTCTTCTTCCTTTTGGCTCCCAAATCTCCCCCCGGACTCCTGCAGACATGTACACAAACGCAAAACACATCATTTTGCGAGTGTAGAGCCAACTTTGTTTGACTCACATTTGACTACACGCACACACACACACTCACATACACACAAACAGAAGCAGAGAGCTAACGCTAGCTGCCATAGCAACGAATGACAGCTGAGCTAACCCCATGTTAGCTAACGGTTTGTCTGGACCGCTGCCTGTCATCATTTCAGTCAGCCAGGATGCTAGCTAGGAGTGCACATTTTAACGCAGAGATACACAAGGTTAAACGGAATAAACGGCAATGCTGTGAACGTTTGAAATCATAATTTCAACGTTGGTTACTAGCTTGAAATGTCGGCCTTGCAGCAGACAGCCGGGATGTGTTTTTGCGGCTAACTAGCTAGCTGCGCTAGCTCTTCCCGACGTAGCATACACACAAACAGGCAGCGCACAAACAGGCTGCCAGAAATATCGCTACTGCGTTTCCCAATCGGACGGAGGAGGCCATTCGCACCCTTGCATATTCTCATTCTCCTCTTCATTGTCCCCGTCTATCCCGCAGGTGTCCTGGTCGTCCAGCTCCAGGCTCTGCTGGCTGGCAGCGGATTCACTGTCCTCCGCCATCATAAAAATGTTTTAAAAAAAATTGTCAGCCACCGTCTGATAGAGATCACTGGCAACGGGCGAGAGATGGAAACACAAAGAAATTGCCGAAGAAAACTACACCGCCTAGAGGCCAATAAAGGTAAAACAGCTAAACTCCTACCCCAAACGGTAACTCTCCCCAGCAGTACTCATTTTATTACTGTGCAGCGGTTATCTGGAACATATTAGAATGCCGTTGAGTCCATGTTACCTCCAATTCACAGTCAAATTTACATGGCAGTTTTCAACCGACAAGTGTTCCTGTTCTGGAACAATGTCAACTGGCCCTACTTTATGAGGCAAAATTGACCATGATTAACAGTAGAAAGTCAAACACTATACCAAAAAAAATGTTTGTAGTTAAAACTTAACTGAGGAAATTTATCATACATCAATACCAAACAACATACAATACACATGTGACAAAACAAAGGCACATGACTGGAGTGAACTGCAACAAATAATTTAGAGGTGGAAGATTGATGCTGCCAAATTTGCTTTTATTTTTTTTCTTACTCTGCTATTTATCAATAGACTTTAAAAGTGATAGAGGAATGTCATGGCAATTATTGGGATAATCTGCTCTATACAGTCATTTAATCCTGACAATCTTCTCTCAGGAAGTTCCCAAAGAGGGCAGTATTAAAATAATGAATGTGGTTCATTTAGGCTTCAAATTACGTTTCACATGTATTCAATTATACAAAGAAGCACACACACATGATTCCAGTTTGTCTGTTTATTCAGAATAATAGGCTTCAAATATAATGCAAGCAACCAATTTACACACTCTGGATGCTGTATTGCAGCTCCATTCTAAAACAGAAACGTTGCTCAGAGATATTAAGAAAGAAGAGGTCATTCACAACACCACCTCACACATGATTCTAATCAGAGGAAGAAAAAAATGACTATACACACTCTGTACTATGATTGCTTGGACTATATAAACCTTGCCTGGATGTTGATTATTTCTCAGCACTCTCACATGGACACAGTCTGACAACAAAAACTCAACACCATCACAGATGGACACAACCACCTCAGGTGAACACATTTGAGACAAACACTTTCCCATTCAACACAAAAACAAGTAAATGCACAGAAATAACCAGCAGTTTGGCTTCACATACAATCGCACATTGCTTTATCTATCCTGTGCTACACTGATAATATCCGTAAATCCATGACTGCGTACTCTAGAGAGATTGTTGCCTTGCTAATTACTGTAGAGAATTGCAGCAGCCGGTAGACATTTTCTAATATGTCTGCAGTGTGGCTAGGTGTTGCTGAGGGAAGTTGATTGCATGCTTTCTTTCACAAGTGGGACAAAAAGGGACAGCTGAGGTAGAGGAGAGAAGCTGAAGGCAAAAGAAGGTGAGAAATAAATAATGATAATCTGCTGTAGAGTCAAAGGCACTTGGATCGTAGGGATATGGTAAGATTAAGGTGAAACACAGCAAGTACAACAGTTTGGCTTCAGTTCAAATGTATGTGTGTTTTTGTAAGTCTTGACAATAAGGCGGATGAAGAAATAACAGCCCTTAACCTATCTGAAGAAAAAAACAAAACTTTCTTAGGATAAAATACTTAAGTTTGGCATTTAAAATCATAGTGATTAAAATTACAAAAAAAGGCATCTCAAGCAGGCGTATATAAAAATGATGCATAAGCCTTCAGAGCAAAATCTGCCGGTCAGTGGTTCAACTCATAGAAAACCCCTTCATATTATTAGACCTCACAATTATTTTGAGCAATACTACAGTCTAGTAGTGGTATTAAATCCTTACCCACCAGCGAAGTGGTGTGTCACATTATCTGATCACACTGCAGTGCAAATAGTGGTTGACTTACTTCAGTCCAAAGACATTTTCCCTTGTGTAGTCATGTAAATAACCATTCAACCTTCTGATTCAGTTCCACTCCATTCAAAGAGGAGTGTTTACATGTCGTCAGGGGTGACTCTTGCTCTGGTGGTGCAAGCCAACAGGTACACATTTGATTTCCGAACAAAATATGAAAAGATTATAAATACCTGCCCTATTTGCCCCCTGCAGACGTTGCAGTCGGTCAGCGTGGCCAAATTGGGATTATAATCTGACACTAAATGAGTGCAGTGTGTTTTCAGATTTTACCGTCAGTGGTCTGAGGCCAATATGGCTCAAGAAAAAGGGTTCCTGTAGTCTTTCCTTAGTGAGAACCACCCATTAACTGTTCCTACTACAGTTTGTGTATGCTTACAAGGCTATTCATAAAAAAAAGGCATATACTGTGCATAAAATATTCTTGCCTCTGAAATCCATTTTTCTCCTTCAGGCAATATGTACATGATAAGTGGTCTGTTTAAGTAGTGTGTCGTGGAGCAGAACAGTGGTCATTTGATAAAAGGGATCTGGGAGTTTGTGAAGGATGTGAAATGTCCATTCATTTCAAGACGGATCCCAGTGCTCAAATATATTCTCAGTGCTATATAAAGAACAATGGGCAATGTTTTAATTGATATATCCTTCACCTGATGGTGGGGGAAAGAGAGGATTCATGGGTAAGTGGTCACCCGTGGATCATTTAAGGTTGAAAGCCAGCAGGGGTCGCTCCTCTCTCTTCTGCCAGGGGCTCTTCTTCTCCTCTCCGTCATCCTGTGCTGCGTCGTTATCAGGAGAGACCGACAGCAGTGTGTGATCAGTCCTGAACGTCACATCCTCTGGTGTTGGAAGGGGAGGAGGAGAAGCAGGAGAAGCAGGAGAAGACAGAGAAAGCGAGAGGGTTCCTTCTTGTATTTGCTCCCCATCCTCGTCTCCCTTCCCCTGATCTTCTCTTTGACCCTCTTCCTTGTCTGACAGGGCCGGCCCTAATTTGCTGTCCTGGGGGTCGCAACTGGGCCTCTCCTCCTCACTGCCTTCCCTTACCAGATCATCCACATACACCAGCTGAGTGTAGGCCATCGCTGGTACAGAGGCCTTTGACCTGTCTTTTTCAATTTCTCTTTCTTCCTGCTCCCCATCTCTCCCCCTGCGACCTGCTCTTGGCTCATTCAGGTCCACACCAGAATCAAGACTGGCGTCATTGCCATTGCCATGCCTTCGGCCTCTGCCGTCACCTTGAGGACCTCCTGCACCTGGCGTGTTGCTTTGGCAACCCGCCCGCTGAAGGTCGATGTAGGAGTGGCGAATATGAGCATTGGAACGTCCATCTAGTGAGACAAACCAGGCTCGTGGGTGAGGGAGGGGCTTCCCCCCTCTTAACTCCATTAACGTCTTCTCAGCCCACAGGGTGTCTTCACTGTTTATTTCCACAAGGCCATTTTCCCCAAGTGCTGTTGGAATAGACAGCGATTCTGACAAGCTCATCTTCTCTTTATCACCCTGCTTGGTGGGACCCGGGATACAGTCTGTGGGGGTTTGCCCCTGCTGAGGGTGTGAGGCATTGAGCTCTGCTTGAATGGTCTCCAAGTCACTCTGCTGGTCAGTCTGCAGAAGCAGGGCCTGACCAGACAAAGGATGTTCCCCAGGCAGGCGCATGTAGTGTGCAGGGATCACCAGTGTAGGCCGCACCCTTGGGTAGCTTTCTCCACCGCTCAGCAGGTCCACAGAGCCACAGCAGAGCAGCTGGCCTGGCCGGGAGAGTAATGAGGGACTCTGACGCTCCAGGTGGTCCACAGACCGGGACAGCAGGTAGTCAGTAGGCCTGCACTCACATACTTCCCCTCTACTTGGCGAATGAGGAGGAGAAGAAGGGGAGATGCAATCAACAATCCCAACACCGCTGAGCTGATTAGCTGACATCTGACAGTGATTGGTTGACGACAGTCCATCTGAAATGTGATTGCTGGATGAGCAGATGGAGGTGTATGACTGACGGTAACCCCGGTCAGTTCCACATGAAATGGCAGCCTTTAATTGGACCGTCTCCACAGACTGACGGTAGTCTCTGCTGCGCGGCGTTAGATTGCCAAGCGATGAGCCGTGGTGGCTGTTGCCCAGAGAAAAGCGGCTGCGTTTGGTGTGATCGACTATGCCATGCTGACGGTGATTGTCTTCACGCTCATATGAGGAAGGCTTCAGCATCGGTGTGGTCATGTCAGGCTCAGTTGCTGTGGAAACGAGTTCCAGCTGCACCTGGGGATAAATAATGTATTTAATAAAACTTCTAAATTCACTCACATAACGAAATGGCACAAGAAACAGACAAGATTTCTCTCACAGTACATAACATGAGAAATTCATCTGTTTCTCTGAATGTCAGACGGACCTCACTGCTCATGAGGTTGAGGTGGGACATGGAGGTGGCTTGGTCCCTCTTACTGCTGTCCAGACCGGAGGACAGGGTGAGCTTTCGGTGGGACCCCCGAGGCTTCAAACAACGACGTCTGCAGAACACAGACACAATGCACTTTGATTTATGTGGCACTGATATGAACGTGGATAAACTGATGGTCATTAGAACTGTTAATATAATAACAGGTTTTAACCTCGACAACCAAACTGCATGCTTCTGTCTTTAGGACGATACTTTATTAAATAATTTATGCATGCAATACTCAAGTTTTAACTTTATCATGAGATATTGGAACTATTGTGATGCTGCTGCTTAAATGCATTTCACACAACAACAATAAAGAGCAAAAGAAAACTCGGCTGCTGTGGATTCATTCAGTCAACGTATATTTCAGATACTGTTGGGATTTGTTTCCTCAATGTGGAAACTTCTTATTGTCTAAAATGTGAAATAGCAGTGTCACACACACACCTGCAGTAGTATAAGAGGATGCAGAGCAGACAGAGCAGAATAAGAGCCATGCCTCCCAGTATGGCCAATAGGAACAAAGTGTGGTAGGTGCTGATGTCTTTGGCGACCACTGGATCTGTTGGAAGGTCAAGAAATTCAATGAACGCCCATATATGACATGTAAAACAGGTTTTGGACAGTCTGTATCGTCTCTAATTCTCACCTGAATGTATAGACGACATGGCGGCCACCCAGTATCCCAGCTGAGGAGCAATGTAGGTCAGACTGAGCTGGTCTCCTTCCCTTTGCACATGACCCCAACTGCTCTTTATCCAGGCGCCTGCAGAAACAGACAATTACAGCTTAAAATCTAATTTTCCAGCAGTTCGTTTGTATTAGAAGCACCTGTACAGAGTAAAGGCCTGCAGCAACCTTCCAACTCGTCAAAGCTACAAAGCTACACTCCACTCGGCTACAATTAGACGATCAGGGCAAATTATTGATGTTTTCTCAAATGTAAGAAAAGTAAAACTCCCAATTAATAAGTGGACAAATTAAAAACTTGTTAGTGAAACAGATGATAGAGAAGGATTCCGGCAGACTGGCAGTACTTTATTTACCCACAGGGAGGCAGCATGCAGTTCAAAGTAGTATTCTAAGTCAAGGGTATCCCATAATTCACCAGTACAGTATTATATATTACCCACACCAGTCTGTTGTTGGCAGAGCACCAGGAGGCCGGTGTGGTGTCAGGGCCGACACAACCAACAGACCAGGACAAGTTTAAGTTCCTGACATGTTTGATTCAGCTATAATAATATCATCAATATCCAAACACTAACTTATATATGTATATATATAATAATAATAATCGAACAGGTCAACCTTTATCTCATGGGCCTGATTAAAATAACAGCATGTCTGATGCTGTCAAGACATTAACATTAATTACACCATTTTAAACAATGTTCTTTTCTCAAAATATTTTATCAGACGGAACCCGTTCAAAATATTATTGTGCTATGCCCCCTTTAGTCCTACATGCTTCTAAATATATAACCTTTATATATCTTTAATTGCTTGAATGTCTGCTCTCAGCTCCTGAACCCGCGATTGTACTTTGTATTTATCATGCACAGCATTTGAGTGATATTAATCAACAGTGTTCGATCGAGCTGTGATAAACCTCCAGTAGTCTGAACGGGGAATTGGTGACTGTTGCAGATTTAAATCCTGCAAGTAAAGCAATGGGGACAGATGTGATGAAAAGAGACGGAGCACAGTAGCAGCTCCTGCAGTGACACGACCCCAAACCACAACCAGCTGATTGTTTGTGTCTCAGTAAATCTGCTCCAAGACGAAACCTTTACGTGGGTTTATACTTTCTCTTCTGTGGGTATCAGGGATCGCACGGTGAGAGCGATTCTGGTTCTTTGTTTATTAGCAGTTAAACAACATCGAGGACTCAGCGATCAGCACTGATCTTAAGGAGAAAGGAAACAAAAAGGGACAGAGAGGAAGGATATTCAAATAGGATACACAACACGAGAAAAGGGAAAAAACACTACAAGGAGAGGAAACGAGAAGGGACAAAGAGGAGGAGTGGAAGAAGAGATCAGGGAAACCGAGGCAGAGAGAAATAAGAGAGGCTGTGTGACTCAGCACCTCTCGTGACACACAGCAATAACCGAGCCATGTGCTCAGGCCTGCGCAGACTCAGCCTGGTTCTGTCTCCCCATAGGAGAGTCCTCTCCGTCACTGACCTGTTTAATACTGACATTTAATGGCTTCGTTCCCACGCTTTTAATACAATACAACAAGGAGAGTCCAGTAACCGCTCAGCCACAATGCAAACATCCATACTGTCAATATAACCCACGGATTACTTCGGCTCCTCGCCCCTGCAAAGTCAACATAGTTCAACCTTTAATGTTGTTTTCAATCTGAAAGCCAATCAGAGGTAGCCGTCGGCTCATCTGAAGAATCCGTGGTTCTTTCTATCATCACTCCTCTCTCAGGATGAAGGCGTGTATGTTTATGACTGACAAACATGCACAAGTGAACTTGATCTTTCGTATGTGACATCATTTCGCCTCATGCTTGCTGAGCCTCTAACAATACATGAGAAGCTGTCAGACACGCAGGAGAAGCTTTGTTTCTGTGTTGGTTTGTATCTGAACTGGCTTCTTTGTGCAGGAACTTTTACCCACCTGAAGTATTCCTATAAAAGGAGCAGCGGGATCTCAAAGTTATTCATTTCAACACATACATTACCACACGCACACACAACCATTTCACACTTAACTGCTCAGTGAAGAAACTCAATCAGGAGCTGGGTAACTCTTGTTTTGTTACTTATTTGGAGAGTTGCTAAGGAACAAGAGTTGTAGCCTGGAGAGGTGTCTGGGGACGGCTGCTGCTGTGGAAAAACTGCTACAGGCTGCGTGTAGGCTGCGAGTGTGCATGTGTTCTTTCAGCTTTTATCAAAGCCCTTTTCACAAGCAGTGGATGTTGATACTAAGGGCACTTTATACGGAGCCTCAATATCTTTAAAACTATCACAAGAGCAAAGATGGTCGAGATCTTCAGCATTGAATACCCTAATAAAATCCTATCTCATGACACCAGCTGTCGCTTCTATTAGACAAATATATTTCAGGAATATCGGTCATCTAAAAAAGGGATTAGATTGTATCTCCGTCAAGTGTATATGGCAGGAGATCAAACTAGGGCTGCAACTAACAATTTTACTAAGTATCAATTACTTTGTAGAGATTCTTGTTTATTTACAGATTACGTCTTTGGTTGGTGTGAGCAGTGTGACGGCTGCACCGCTGATCGTTCAAACTCCTCAACACCCAAGTCAAGTTTCCGTGTCTTGCAAGCGGGTTCGCCCCGAAGTGAGCGACAATTTCAGGTCATGCTCACTTAAGGTGACCTTTAAAGGTGGACCGGCTATTGTTCTTGCCTCACATACTTTGTTCAAATACTTTGAACTAGTGAAAAACCCACGATTGTCACCGACCTTTGCACTTCCCCTCAGCTCTGCGTTTGAGTTTCTTGCAGCCTAATGTTTGTCTTCCAAAATGTTGGCGAAGTCTCGCAGCTTTAATTACACACACGAGTTTTGGGCTCCAGCAGTCAGATGATGAGAGTTGGTTCTGAAAACGTTGTGTTATGGTTTAAAGAACGTCTCAAATGATAAGCAGACTTAAAATAAATTGCTGCAGATGTTTCTGTTGAACTACAAAGTGATTGACTGTCTCCAAGTGGAACCCACTGGCCTTTGGAAACACCTATTTAGGTGTCATGTCTGTCTCTGAGTCCAGTGCACCGAAGTGGAACTGGACGTTTGACTGCACAGACTGCAGACATGTGAACCGAATGTGGGTCGAGCAGCTCTGAAGGGTCTCGGTTGCACACACGAGCATTGTTCAGCTAATTTCAAGATTTAACTGACTTTAAGAAGATTATTGATCTGCGGATTAATCTTGTGATCGCGGTGGCAGTGTTTGTGTTTTGATTTGCAGATTAATGTTGGTCGTTTTTATGACTTTCATTCATACCACAGCGCTTTAAACTGGGACCCACCTGGCAGCAGCGTGCGACACACATGTGATTCATGTTAATGCTCCTTGTCCAATACTCTACAAATATTAACTTCATTTTAAACATCACATTTGTATAGAGGTCAACTTTATGACTGCAGGGATCACAGTGAACATATTAACACATATCCAGAGAAATATCTAGACTCGTGCTGAGAAAGAAAGAACAGCTGTGAGTTCTCTGCCAGTACATACCCAAACGCGGGTCAAATCTCCAAGCAGGGATGTGATCATTTTCCTTCAGGCCACTGTCAGCCGGCAGGGGGACGGACACCGTGATTGGCTCGTTCACCTGCAGCTCCGCTCCATCACTGGCCAATAAGTGAACAGAAATTGCTGCTACAGGAGTCAACTCGAACAGCTTCTCTGCCCCTGTGAGAGAGGCAGGAGAGGGTGAGAGAGAAAAGTGCAGCAGAACGGAAAGGAGAGGCAGTAAGGTTCGCAGGAAGGGGAGCAGAGAACAGGGGGGGGGGCATAAAACAGCATAGATAAAGGAGAGTTGTCAGGGGAAAGACGGACAGGAAAGAAAACAAGGGAAAGACAGGAAAGAAGGAAACAGGGCGGCGAGTGAAACAACTTGGGAGACCGAGGTTGGGAAGTGTCACAAAGCCTGTGTGTGCCTGGAGGGAGACGGTGCATGCTGTGGGGAGAGGGTTCAAGCTGAAGGAGAAGAAGAACACACACATGTATACAACACACACGGATCAAGATGTGGACAGGACTACATGCAGCATGTGCACACAGGGGTTATTGTGTTTCGGAAAGGTCAGACAGAGTGGCCTCTTCAGGGTAGCGTCTTCCTGATATACCACTGCCTCTTCTCTTCTTCCCCACCCCCACTTGGCAGCCTTCCCCCCTGTCATCTATCCTCTCTGGCCCTAAATCTCAGAGCGATCAAGGCCTATGTGCTGTTACAATAACCATCCTCAAGGTGAGGCCTCACCTGTGCCATTGCCACCGGGGACCTGCAGGTGGGGAAAGTGCTGGATGTGCGAGGGGGAGCTGGCCACGGTGAACAGAGCAGTCAGGTTGGCGTAGGAAGTGTTGGAAGGAAGACTTAGGGCTCTGCGCTGGAAATGAACACTGGGCTGGCGTCTAAAACCTTGTGGAGTGACAGACATATAGATGTCAGAACGCTAAAGACATATTCATTGTGGTTTACGTGTCATCTGAGTTACTCTGAATATTGCTAGAAACATAAAGACCAAAACCAACAATGAATTCCACATGTTGGTAGCCAAACAGTGACAGATGATACGTTTGTGGTACAGAGCTTCACTATTGTCTATGACTATTAAAGACAAACGTACTTGGAAAGATGTTTCTTCATGCAAAGATCGTTATAGCTGTGGTCCAAACGTTACCATGGCAACATGTCGTGATGTTCTTCTTGCTGACGTGCTTATCGATGCAGATGCTACTATACCAATACAGCAACTAATGCTATTTCATTTTGATTTGATCCGTTTTGTGCATTTATTAATCCCGGATTAGAGAAGCTGAATATCTTATTTAACCTTACAGCTGTCTGTGGGCCTGATATGAAATCATGACATCATTACAGCTTGTTCCTTCAGCTGTCTTAGTAAACTCAGTGTGGGACACTGTCATTATTCAAAATCATTCTGTGTTGTGATATGTTGCCCTCTGTATCGTGATGGGAGCCGTCCCAGTGATGCTGTAAAGATTGAAGAGTACAATAAATGTGTCATTGCTGTCAGCTAAACTACTCAAAAACAATCACACTACTTCCTCCTGTTTGACTGCAGCCACGGACGATGTGGACGATTTTGTGTTTTTTTGTGTTTTTAAGTGATTTGTTGTTGACAGGAAGAATTATATGAAATTACATTTTTATAATCATATTTCCCAATTTGTCCTTTAATGGCTCCAATGTAAATGCAGCCATCAAATGAATCTCAACTGCAGCAGCTCCAGATGGATGAAGCTGCTACCTGCCATGAACAAATTACAGATCAAGTGCAATAAACACTAAAAACTGCGTTTTGCTGGACTCAGCAAGCTGATGTCATTGTGGTCTGACTGCCGAGTCCACATTCCTGTGCTGTGAGACACAGATCCAGTTGTGTACGAGCGCTCACTGTGTTTTGTGTTTCTTGCGCTCTACATGAATGTTAGTAATCACATTGGGTGTTCAGTGTGTGCCTCTTCTGTGAAGTCTGAGGTGAGGAAGATGAGGTGAGACTGTTACCTTCTATCTGTGACTGTTGTTGAGAAAGGAAACACCCCGTTTCTGTTCATTGTGTGTTCTCTTCCTCAACTCTTCATGTTTTTTCCCCTCCACTTTTCCTCTCACCTCATCTGTTCCTCCTTCTGTTGGACACCGCTCTGCCCATCCCCCCACCCCCCCATTCTCTCCAAACGCTCCACCCATGTCCCCCCTTTCCTGCACATACTGTATCAGCCTCCTATACTTCCCTCTTTCTCAATCATGTTCCCCGTGCAACAGGCCGAGGTTTATCACTCCCTCGGGCTCCCGGGTTCACGGCGTCGTGACAAACAGAGGGCAGGAATCACAATCAGACACGCGCTGCGTCTGCACTCAATAGGTTCACATGTTAATGGTGTCTGTGTATTTCTGTGAAGTTGTTTTAGTCAAACACCAGCTGACACTTTTCATTACTCCCTTGTCAGTCACAGACACACCAAAGACTCAGCAGACAAAGACATTAAATTGATTCTGCCCGAGTGAGAAAGCCTTATCTAATATAATTACACACATCTTAACAAAGAGGCTGACGAACAAAGACGGACTCATGATTTATATTTGTGTGAGCGCACAGAGCAGCTGGACAGTTTTTATTATTTGATCTGATCCACTAAATCTAATGAAGAGAGAAGGTTTATTGTTGCTTTTTTCATTAAGATTTATTTTTCTTAAATACAGTGTTTTTTTTATTTATTTTAAATAGCTAAAATAAGGGGAAATCTTATTTGAAACCTGCAATACAGGAATAGGAATAATATTCTGTAGATCCACGGTTATTCTTACTAACCAGACTTTGTAAAGCATCATCAGCCGCTCAGTTTTCTTCTTCTCATTTACTTTATATTTTCTAGAGTAGATCATGTGTTGTCCTCTCTGTACGTGGTGAGCTACAGCAATGAAGGTCTTCTCATGACATGTAGACACATGGCGACACGACATCTGAACAAAAACTGCTGAACAATCAGTTTACTTTTTGTCAAAGTTTGAAAAAAACCCACACAAACACACTCTGCAGTTACCTTGGAAGTCTGAGACAATCTCTACAACATCTTCATACACCATCAGAGTAGCAGCTCTCTCTGGGAGAAGATTCAGGCTGATGGAGGAAAATACTGGAACACAAACAGAACCACAAGGTGTGCACACTGCATTAACTCACAGATTCAATTGACAACTGACATAGAAAACAGACTGCAATCTACCTGAGCACTTACTGATCACTATCAGACAAAGACAAGTCATTAAACCATGTTTATACATTTTTAATAGTCCTGCTTCCTGCCAGCAGTGCAGGGCAGAAGTCTGACCCAGCAAACTGCAATTCTTTCCTCTTTCTTCCTTCCTTCCTTTCACTCCTCTATTGTTCAGAGCTGGTAAGCGTGTTAATCCAATTGGCCGCCATTCTGTTGGCTCATAATAACCCCCCCCCCCCCCCCCCCCCCCCCAAACTCCCCCCCCCCC
>CAAKHC010008830.1:0-23828 GCA_901007825.1 Macroramphosus scolopax | reverse complement strand
CCCTGAAGAGCTCAACAGCTTCTATGCCCGGTTCGACAGGGACAACCAGGAGGTTGCCATCAAGGCTGTGCTCCCTGCAGACCACCAGCCCCTCACACTCTCCTCCACCGATGTGTGTACTGCGCTGAGCCGGATTAATGCACGGAAAGCTGCAGGTCCCGACGGCATACCAGGACGTGTGCTCAGGGCCTGTGCTGGACAGCTGACTGGAGTCATGACCAACATCTTCAATATGTCTCTAGCCCAAGCAGCTGTCCCCTCGTGTTTTAAGACCACCTCCATCGTGCCGGTGCCTAAACACTCCTCAGCAGCAAGCCTCAACGACTTCCGCCCTGTTGCACTTACCCCCATCATCATGAAGTGCTTCGAGCGGCTTGTCCTGGCCCAGCTCAAATCCTGCCTCCCCCCTACACTGGACCCCCTACAATTTGCCTACCGTCAGAACAGGAGCACGGAGGACGCCATTTCCACGGCTCTACATCTTGCCCTTTCCCACCTGGACAATAACAACTCCTACGTTAGAATGCTGTTCATAGACTTCAGTTCAGCATTCAACACCATTATCCCCTCCAAACTGGTATCCAAGCTCTGCGACTGGGTAATCAACACCTCCCTGTGCAATTGGATACTAGACTTCCTGACAAACAGACCCCAGTCTGTCAAACTAGACGGCCACACCTCCTCAACCCTCACTCTGAACACTGGCGTCCCACAGGGCTGTGTGCTGAGCCCCCTCCTCTACTCCCTCTTCACCTCCGACTGCACACCTGTACATGGCTCCAACTCCATCATCAAGTTTGCAGACGACACAACGGTGATGGGCCTCATCCGCAACAACGATGAGACGGACTACAGGGAGGAGGTCCAGCACCTGGCAGCGTGGTGTGCCGACAACAACCTGGCCCTTAACACCAGTAAGACCAAAGAGATGATAGTGGATTACAGGAAGACTAAACCGGCCATGCACACCCCCATTCACATTAACGGGACGGTGGTGGAGCGTGTCCCCAGCTTTAAATTCCTGGGTGTCCACATCTCAGAGGATCTTACCTGGAACCTCAACATTTCCACTCTGGTCAAGAAGGCTCACCAGCGTTTATTCTTCCTGAGGAGACTGAAGAAGATCAACCTGTCTCCCTAGATCCTGGTGAACTTCTACCGCTGTACCATTGAGAGCATCCTGACCAACTGCATCACAGTGTGGTACGGCAACTGCTCTGTTGCGGACCGGAAATCACTGCAGAGGGTGGTGAAAACTGCCCAACGCATCACCGGTTCTGCACTTCCCTCCATTGACTCTCTCCAGTGCAAGCGGCGCCTACGGAAGGCTCGCTGCATCACCAAAGACTCTTCCCACCCCAACCACAGACTCTTTACCCTCCTCCCCTCCGGCAGACGCTTCAGGTCTCTGCATTCTCGGACCAGCAGGTTCAGGAACAGCTTTTTCCCTGCTGCTGTCACACTCTTGAACTCTGTACCCACTCCACCATAGCCCCCCCATATTTATAACTATTGCACATTTCTACCTCTGACCTCTTCATAACCTACCTCCATAGTATTACTCTTTATGCTGTATTTTTGCACATATTTTTATGCTGTATTTTTGCACATATTTTTATGCTGTATTCTTGCACATATTTCACTTGTACTGTTTTGTTCACTTCCACAGTGAACATTTGCACATTCTCTGCACTTTACTGTTATTTTGCACTTCTGGATGGATACTAACTGCATTTCGTTGTCTCTGTACAATGACAATAAAGTTGAATCTCATCTCATCTCATCTCATATTGTGATGTTTGTTGGAAACTCACATAACAAGCGCATGTTTCATATCAGTCTTGGTATTAGATCATCAGTCAAGCTCTAATTTCTCTCTTGCCTGTCTCTGTCTCTTCTGTTGTAACTGGAGAAACTGTTGTGGAATTCACTCCACTTTGTTCCGAGAGACCATCATGCAACATTTCTCTAAACCATGAGTTACTGTCTAATAAGACACTACACCCACTGCTGGGAGAGGAAAACACACTAGGTTGCAGTCTATAGGCTTTGGAAGGCTATTTTGTTTTTTATAGCTTGAATCTAAAGGGCCGTTTTAAATGCTATCTGAGACCTGATCACAGCCAGCCTTGTGAATTGCACATCTCTTTCGGGGTCATTAATACGGTAATGATAGGGTAATGCTGCTCTCTGCTGATTACAGTCATGACCAGGCATGTGGTTAAACTGGAAATATATGGTCAACGGCTGGAAGGTCCCTGAAAGACTAATAAAGTGGTATTTTAACCAAACTTTTTTCTCTTTAACCACCTTAATATGAATTAATGTCATACTAGAGATAGGCACCATCAAACTCTGTTGTGTTTTTTCTAGTAATTCTCTCTTGCTTCATTGCAGTTTGTTGGATTCCTTCCAGGAGTGGCTTTTGCTGGAGAGAAGCCATCTGTTACTTCATCTTTGTTGCCACATCGGCAAGTTTTAACTTTCTGGTAGACTGCTTGCAATGGACACCTTAAAAACACATGAACCTTCTTGTCAAAAAACAAATTTGTCCCACTGCTGCCCCAAAATGTGGAAAATGTGGTATATAGTCCCATATTCCTACTTCAGTTGGTCATACTTCCTGATATACATTCTTGACAATAAAGTAGTATTCTATTCTATTGTGATTTTGCACGCTTTTATTTTGAAAGAAATTGGTGAAAAGTTATTCAAGGACTGGAATGCTGCTCCATGAGTTTCACTGTGTAAACAACTTGGTGGACAGTATTAGGCGCTAGGGTGCTGAGTCATTCACTAAGGGCATACTGCACAATGAGTATGAACGTCCCGGGACTGGTGATGATGGTGCTCTTCTACCTGCTGGTGCTGGCCACAGGCATCTGGGCATCCTTTAAATCCAAGCGGATGCAAAACAGCAGCCAGGCAACCGAGGCTGAGATTACTCTGCTGGGAAACAGAGGGATCAACCTGGTGGTGGGAGTCTTCACCATGACAGGTGAGTGTGGGATGAATACAAACAGGCAGAAATCAGGACACAGGAAGGCAAACACGGGTAATTGCTTAAATGCTTGATACATATGAAGATGGGTATATATGAAGAATCTGAAGCCTTGTTGTTAAGAGTAACTTTAAGTATATTTTTGAGGTTTATGTTGTAGGTGCGTCCACCATGTGCAATTAGAATCTCTTGTCTATGTAGATGCGGTTACTCCACATTTCACGTGTAAATCAGCTTGTCAAACCTGGTTCGACACGAAGCATGCAGTTTATCAACGTTTTTGTTTGGTTCGATGCCCCAGGGGGGGCAACAGAAGTTTTTGGGGTTTTTTTTTCCGCCACAACTTCAATGAAGGGTGAAGGTTTTCCTGGTAACGGACAAAGAAGAACTGGCACAGGGACAAGGGGAGACAGACTAAATAAGATAAAAGACGATAACAAAGGCAGGAAGAGAAGTTTCTAAAACAAGGTGAGAGGTGAATAACATAAAATAAAACAGGGAAAGGACAAATTAAGGAAAACACATAACTAACAAACAGGACGAGTCCTGACAGTTACCTTGTAGCCCTCAGTCCCTTTTTGTTGCACTGTGTTGCACATTTTTTTCAATAGTGTTTTATTGTATTCCTCTTTCTTTTAAAGTGTGGCGCTTTAAAATACAATACAATTACAATAGTCTGTAGCTCTTTATAGAGGTTATGAATATTTATATACGTTTTAAATGTGGCAGAACTCTGTATACTACTAATTTACATAGATTTCTAAAATGTCTACTCAGCCCAAAAGTTAATATGGTCAGCGTTGGTCTCCACGACGCTGAAAATATGAAACATTGGTATATATGAATATGCGCTGTACTAATGTGCTGTGCTTCTTACAGCTACATTTGTTGGAGGAGGCTACATAGTTGGTTTGACTGAGGCAGTTTACTCTCCAAATATGGGACTGACCTGGGCTGTCATGCCACTAACAGCAGCGCTGTCTTTCATTGTTGGTGAGACAACTTAATTACATAATTACAAATTCCACATAACTACATGTCTTCATTAATTCATCATTTCTCTCTCATCGTCTAACTCTGTGACAGTGATAAATACAGAGATTTAACAACTGGAAAAAGTAATAACATCCCATATCTAACACATAAATGGACCTAAATACATCTCATATTAAGGTGGACTTTTCTTCGCCAAGCCAATGAGAGACAGAAAGTATGTGACAATGATGGACCCGTTCCAAATCAAGTATGGAAATTCAGTAAGTGGAGTTCTGTCTGTGGCACTGCTGATATCTGATATCACTTGGGTGACAGGAACTCTTATCGGCTTAGGTGAGTCACAATATGTCTCTAAAGGTTCCCTTCGACATAATACAATTTGTGCCAACCATTGTTCACTTATTGCACTGCAACAAATGTACATGCTTCTCAGTAAATGACAATTCAATAGAATTTATAGATAATGAAACTTGCCAATAACTTGCTGCCAACATGCCAGCACCTCTGTTTTTCCTTCCCCTGCAACTTTTTATACTGCATTGCATGCAGTTAATCATAAATCTTACTGTACATATTTAATCCAAATGGTGTTGATTGATTGTACATCCTTGTATAAGAAAATGTATGTGTGTAAATGGTTAATTTTATAGGTGCAGCGATGGCTGTGATCCTGGATTTGTCATACTCTCTCTGTATTTGGATCTCTGCGGTAGTAGCCATAGTCTACACACTGTTGGGTGGCCTCTACTCTGTAGCCTACACAGACATCATACAGCTGAATCTCATATTCTTCAGCTTGGTAAGTTCCTATCTAGCCTCTAACAGCCTGTTCAAGTGGATTTCCTCAGTTGTTTTGCTCATAAAACCCTCTGGGGCCTCCTTGATATGTTGCCATCCCTTATTATCTGTTTTAAGCACTGTCACACCCCTGGGTGACATCTGAATCTCAACTGCCAACTGACACAATCTGTCAAGTGCCTTTGCATTCTTAAATGACTTACTTTGAGTCTCTTTGCAGTGGCTCTGTGTTCCTTTTGTTCTGATGAACCCCAGCTCAACTGACATCACCAAAACTGCCTTCAACTTTACCTACCAAGCCCCCTGGGTTGGTTCAGTGACGAAAACAAATGCATGGAAGTGGATTGATCAGTTTTCGTTGCTGGTAAGCACTGTCCTTGACCTTCAAAGACAGATTGTATGACAAGTTTGTGGGCAGCGATAAGAAATTGTGACCACAACACTGACACATTTTGTTAAGTTTATGTGTTGTCCTTATCCTACCTTGGATGTTTCTGTGAACACAATGTTCCCTCATTGTTGGTTAAGCCCACATCGGAAACATTCGTGCAGTCGGGTTTCATATTAAAATGTGTCCCTCAGGCAAATCATGCACCTAAGGTAGGGCTCTTTAGGTATTTCCCTCACCTTAGTGTTTAGACTTCAGAATCAGAAATCCTTTATTCGTCCCACGACAGGGAAATTTACGAACAAATTAACTTCCACTGTAGTATGTGTTATAACACACTAGACTTCGGTTACCAAGTGTACGCTTCACTCACATCATCACCCGACAGCATTATAGCAGTGTTAGTTAGATACCAAAACCGGCAACAAAAAGACAACAAATTCAATAAGAAAGACAGAGGATGATAATATTGTTAAACTTGGACAATATGGAAAGCACAAGCAAGTTGATGGCATGAGTGTGGAGAATGACTTTTAAATAAAAATCTAACAATTTGTCCTCGGTAGTTGTGCTGCCCCAAAACAGTATGCAGAGTGAGGTTGAGAACACATTTTTTGTCATCTAGTGCTTCTTTCTGAGACCTACTAATAAAACACAGCCGCGGCCAACGTGTTAGCTTGTAAACCGATTTTTGTAAGTGTTCATCTTTCAGTTAGGGCTAGACCTTTTTATAATATATGTGATAATATGAGGAGGACATCACAGTAAATCCACTTAATTTAATTTGTTTTTCTTTTTTAATTACAAACCCTCCAGGTGATACAGGTTGAAGACATATTCTCATGATTGATGGCAAGTCGATACAGGTTAAAGATGTTGATGTTTTTTAGATATTTGGTAACTTGGGCTACCAGGATTTCCACCAAAGAACCCTTTCAGCTTCCTCATCAACCACATCCAGGATCACATGCTTCATTGCAGCTCCCCTCATCTTCCTACTTGGGATCCCCCCTGTGTTGATTGGAGCAGCCGCAGCGTCAACAGGTATGTTAATAATACAGGATAGAAAAAAGCAACAATCCACCCATTCTGACATTCTGGGCTGATACATATCAGCAAATTGGCTGCTGAACAAAACAATTCAATTTTCATTATATTAAACATGGAACACTCTGGTGTTTTAGCTGGGTAAGCTAATGTTTCCAACAGCTGTTAACAGATAAACATCAGCCACTGCCTTTGTTGAATATCATGTTATTTGCCAACAGACGGATGGCAGTCAGTAAGTTGAATTTCAGCCGATGCTGATGTTCAGTTGATAAGTCAGTGCATCTCTAAAAATGTTGATTAAACTTTTTGTTTTGTGTCAGACTGGAACACAACCGCATATGGCTCCCCATCCCCATTCGAGCGCGGGCAGGCGAGCCACATTCTGCCCATTGCTTTGCAGCATCTCACCCCAAATTACATATCCATTGTTGGTATTGGAGCGATTGCTGCTGCCGTGATGTCTTCAACAGACTCAGCTCTATTGTCTGCAGCCTCCATCTTTTCATCCAACATTTATAAGAACATCCTGAGGACTAAGGTAGGTCTGGTCATTCTGTCCTTGCCTACACCCGTAAGGGACAATTTGATGAGGATGGGCAATGTCAGAAGCTGATATATACGTTTTTTATTTCCTTTATCTCTTATCCCTCCAGGCATCAGATAAGGAACTACAGTGGGTGATCCGTATCACTGTGGTGATTGTTGGCTTGGCTGGTACAGCACTCACCTTCCTAGACGGCAGCATTATGGTTTTCTGGTTCCTTGGCTCAGGCATAACCTACACCATCATTTTCCCTCAACTCGTCTGTGTCCTCTTCTTTGAAATCTCCAACGGCTACGGCTCTATCATGGGCTTCCTCATTGGGGTGTTGTTGAGGTTGCTGAGTGGTGAACCATTTGTGGGGCTGCCAGTAGTCCTCCAATTCCCAGGCTGCACTCTTGAGGATGGTGTGTACATCCAGCACGCTCCTATTAGTACGATATGCATGTTCTGCAGCATCTTAGCGATTTTGCTGTTCTCCTACCTGGCTTCAATTCTCTTCAACAAAGGATTTGTTCCAGAAAAATGGGACATATTGAAAGTGAAAACCCAGCAAGCACCACGGACACTGGCATTAATGAGAGATGGCACTGCCACAAAAGACGAAGATACAGAGAAATGTGAGCGTGAAACTGAAACAATGGTGACAACAGCGTGACTGAACAAGGGATAATGAATTGGATCCAAACTGAGTTCTTTATTTTTATACCAAATAGTTAATCTTTGTCACATAACAATTTGGGCTGTTGGATAAAATAACAATTTAGCTCTAGCATGTGTCATGGTTTCTTGGGATCATATATTTGTTATAATTTTACCAAATTGTTCTGTACATGATACTGACATGATTTGTATTACATTCACAAACAATACAAGCCAATGTAGTTGGTGGTGAAATTGTGAAAAAAATCTATAAATGTACTTTTATATGGGATAAATGCATTAATGGAATTGCAGGATCAATTTATGTAACAATGCCTACATTATGGTAATACATTAATACCCTTGGGCTGTTTAATGCAAATTAATGATACTGCAGCTATCTGCTTCATTACTTTTCATTGCATACACTGTACAAGACAACAATCAGAATACGGTTGAATTTATGGCTAATTAACTTTCCAGATAACTTAATTATCATGGCTAACATTATTGACGGTTGATTGAATGGGAGCATTTTCAGTTTAATTTTGATTACATTGGGTAATGCTTATTTTAGACAGTGGGGATGTTTTATATATCAATATATCGAGGGGTGTATAACGGATGGGTCCCCATCAAGAGACATCATCTTTATTGGTGTGACTTGATATTGTTACAAGTTTTTACTGCGTGGTATAAAAACCCAACATGAGTATCCACATAAATACGTATTTGCTAAATAAATTGTATTCAATATCAAACTGTTTTTGTGTATGAATCTGCAATTCCCAGTTTGGCCATGTGGTGGCAGTAATGCCACATCAAGTTGAGATTTTTACCATTTAATCAGTAAACAAGGAAGCGCCTGTACACAGGAGCAGAATGGTTGTCAACCGCAATAAGTAGCTTTCTGTCGATTGTCTTTTCAGTGGCTTGTAAGGTGAGACGATGCATAACAATTTAACTTGTTAATGTGAATGTACCAAACTCGTTGAACTGTGTAAACATCCTCAACACTACTTCAGTAATTAGTGTTTGAGGAGGTGAAGTTGCATGGTAACTGTGCTAGCATGGTTAGCAGTCGCCACCTACCGTAGAACGCAGCGTTCGAGTCAATTAACACGATTAACTTACATTTGAATATCTTCTTGTAGATAGTACGTTTGTGTTTAAGAAGGAAAATAAATTAAGGCTGAATGAGTTCCTACCTTCTCAATTCAAATGTATACATTTTTTGTATTTTTGTATATATATTAACCAAAAGCTGAAACCACGCATCCGTTTTTCTGTTGACACGTAAATACATTATTTTGAGGCTTGTACTCATTTTCATAATGACGACGACTATGAAACTACATTTAATGTGCATCGCTCCTTGTTCTGGGCATGAATTTAGGGGGCACTTAAGTGATAAACTAATGTACTAGCATAAAGTTTATCAGAGTTAAGAGTGTCTAGTATTTCCCATCCTTCATTTATGTCTGCCAGAAATCAAGCACCTAGCAAGCATTTTTCCTCATTTCTACAGTAAAGTGACTTATAAACCTAATTTTATTGTATTGTCCATTAAACAAGGCTTCTTTCGGTACCAATATCAATCCCACTTATCTGATTAATGCAACATTAACTGTAGAGCATAAGATAACCAGATGAGCTAAAGCTGATGTTATAGTTTATCTGTAAGGTAAAGTGTCTGCTTATGTCTGAGTATATTAAAGTTATATAGTTTCCCATTTCCACACCTATCTAGCACAACTGCAGAAATGCAGTCTACAGGAGGAGAGGAGAGTCCAGACATGGAGGGAGCAGCTGCAGGAGCAGCTTTACCAACCTCTGAAAAGCCAGTTTGGGCTTCACTAGAAGATGCAGCCCAAATGAAGACAGAGGGGAACGCTTTCTACCGGGAGAAGAACATCCGCTCAGCTATTGGCCGTTATCACCGCGCTCTGTTGGTCCTTCGAGGCTTGGACTCAGAAGTGTTGTCATCAGTGAAAGGGTTTGGACCTGAAAAGCCAGCTCTCACATCTGAACAGGAGACATTCCTGAGAAACGCACAAGTCGATTGCTACAACAACTTAGCAGGTAAATGAAAAACATTACTATTCAAGAACAAAGGTGTAGGATGCACAAGGACATTCAACTGGAATAGAAATATTGTTAATTGAGTTAGATATCCCAGGTTCTTTTAAAAACTAGATGCTCAGCGAAATCTGACTGTAAATGAAGTTTCCTACAGACAGTAAAATATATATTGTATCCTCAGCTAGATAATGTCAATATGAACATTCCCGAATAACAGGACGCTTCAGAGAAGTTACTACATCTTAAATGAGTGCTTTCTGATTGTTGTATCAGTAAAAAAAAAACGTTCTGTGACACACAAGTATGTTATACTGCATATACAGATACCATATATTTCTCTTTCAGCCTGTTTGCTGCAGAAACAGAATGTTGACTTTGCCCGTGTCCAGGAGTACAGCCTGCGGGTGCTGCAATGGCGACCCGGTGATGTCAAAGCACTGTACAGGGCAGGAGTGGCCACTCTGGAGCTGGGGGATGCACAAACTGCCAAAGAGTACCTCACCCAGGCCTGCAGGGTGCAGCCTAATGGTAAGAAATAATTCTGCACTCTTGGATCAGCTACAGCAAATATATTTTGCTATTTCACGATATATGTTCTGTTGCTCAATGTTTCTCAATGCAGTCTCAAGAGGCATCCACTATGATAACTAAATATAACTAAGGAAGTAATTGTGAGGATCAACACTGGTGAACAATAACATTCTGTCACCAAGCATGTGATGTAAGTTCATGCTGTAACACCAGGAAAACCCCCTCATTAGCCTGTATGAAAGACACACAGTACCATGTCTGTTCTGAACAGCAGCAGCTATTTTTCAACAGTTTTCATATTATTATTAATATTCTCAATCATTACAATAAGATAACTAAAATCCAGGTCAGCTGCTTTATGAATGTTGTCATTTTCATGTTGGTGCCTCCCAGCTCATAAACTGACTGTTGGTGGGTTTTACGTCTACAATGATGAGTTTCTCTGCAATGTCATCTTTCTTTCTTTGTGAAATCCCTCTGAAAGTGATCCCAGTTATACTGTTCACCAGTGTTATTATATAATCCCTATACGTCAGCTGGTTGGAATAACCTCTGTTGATAGTGGGGATAGCAGGTGTTGTTTTCGAAGAGTACAATACAGGAGAATAAAGATGCGTATGTTGGTCACAAGAACACTAACATGGTTAAATGTTTTTTTTTTTAAATGTTTGTATTGTATGTATTAAGTAAATGAAAGGAATAGTGAGAAAAACACTTACTTTGTAAATGGTAGTTTAATACATAAGAGAATATAATATACTGCCACCATATTTGACCAGAATTGATAATCCAGATTGGTATTGGCAAAAATTCAAAACCTAATATGAATTTATTGCTTTTTAAAACAATATCTGCTTTTTCTCTCACAGATGCCAATGTCAGGAAGCACCTGCAGAGGGCTGAGGAGAAGCTGAATCGTGAGGTACAAAAGGAGAAGGCAATGTATCGAGGCATGTTTTCCTCCAGCCTGAAGAGCAACTCTGGAGAAGGGATCAACCAAACCAACAGATCTAGTGAAGGTGTTCAGCTTGCCAGCACCAAATAAGGCATGACACCGGGAGACTTTGTTCACCTTTAGCTGATCACAAAACAAACGAAGAATGTTTATTCAGTGCATATTCAATCACTAATGTCGCTGTGTCTTCTGTGTTTCCGAGGTGAGCAAGGGAAAGTTGATGCTTCTTGGCGAAAGGAGAGTCTGGAAAAGTTTGTTCCCTAGCAACAGTGAAAGCCTGTTTTAGCTCTAAAGAGCAGGAGTTAGTCGTTTCACAAAAAAATGCTTCTGAAAAAGACTCATCATGCACTACTCAATGCCTTCGTGATTGCAGTTGTCTGGCCGATGTTGACTTTGTGAGTAAAATTATTTTTATAAATAATGTCCAATGTTTCTATTCTTCTCCTTTTGATGGTAAATATTGTGTAGATTGATGTAGGTATTCCAGGCACAAGTTTAGTTAGAAGGTTCTTTTATTAATTGTCAGCCATTATAAGCTACATTTTGTCAAATATTTTAAACATTCAATATTTCTTTCAAAATCCTGAGCACAATATCAAGTTAAAGATTATTGTTTGTTTTTGGTCATTATCTGGCCAATATGATTGTACTTTAGAGACATTATTGCCCATAGACAAAGAGGAATATCACATTCTCACAATAGCTATAATCACTGAACAAGTCACAGAGCAGCATGCATAAGGATACTTTACACATACACATTCATACTCATGATTCACAGGAGAATGTTCTGTACCTTCTGAAAGTTGGCTACTTTTTAGCCAACAATAGGTAGCTTCCCTTTTTTTACCCGGAGTAGTGCTCCCGGAAAATGTGTCAAAGCCGTTGAAACATCATTAACATTGTTGAAAACTCCACTGAAACACATAAAAGTGAATATCATTCAATGTTTCTAGTTCTTTGCAGCTCCATAAATGAATTCTCCAACCCAAGTTAAATTAGTGCACTAGGTCTTCTTCTCTCACATTTCACATTCTCTGTGAGCTTGTGATGTTCGTGTACATTCCCATTGTTTTCAATTAGTCTTTGGTCGTACTTCGGGAGCGCTGTTCCTTTCTATTGCTGTGCACACATTTCTGGGCGTGCCCTAGATCTACTCCCCTTTACGTGAACAGCTAGAAATAACATGACCAAGTAAAAAACCCAGTATATGGCCAGACTGCGTGTGGGTGTGCAAATTAAATGTCTAACAGGGACTTTCGTTTCAGTGTGCAATAAATTTTAAATGAGCTGCACTGTTTGCACAGATTCATTTGGGAAGAGCAATGGCAAAAGAGAAAAACCAACATTCTTGCCGACCAATGGTGAAATTAATAATAAATTTGTGTTATTAGGTTTGGCACTCAAAAGAGCCAAATTCCCAAAGTTACTGCAGTGCTCTGTAAGCTGCACATTTAAAATCAGTGCAGAATTGCCGATGAAGGATTTCGGTCACACTGCAGTTGTTCAGCTACAAAGCCCTCTGATTAAGCTGCAGGTTTAAGAAAATTTGACACACGTTTTGTACTTTAATGGAGGCTGAAATAGTAGATACATTTTCTATCGAAGTAGTAGAGTTTTGCAGTCATGGAAATAAAGTAATACGCTTTACAGACTTTATGTGCCTGAAGAACTTTTACAAAAGTCAAAATGACCACACTTCCTTTTTATGTTGAATATAATACCAACTTTTAAGTGTAACACTTCGAAGCAGAATCTTCTGTGATGTTCATGTATTGTACAAATGTCACTTCTTGGATGGTTTTCGTTTGAGACTCAAGGACCTCATGGAGCCAAACACTCTCCTCCCTAAGTCCCTCAGTGATCGAGAGCGTTGGAGAGGCATCCTTAGAGGAGGGGATGGAGAAAAGGATGGAGAAGAGAGTGGGGAGAGGGAGTGGCAGCTGCCCTCCAGGCTCTCAGAACGAGAGATGTTAAAGAGACTTGCTGTGGAGGACAGGCGTTTGTCCTCCTCCGCTCTCAGCAGTCTGACCCCTTCATCTTTCCTTACACCCATGTCACCTTGTCCAACATCGAAAGAGGAGACCCAGTGTGCTCGCTTTGTGGGTTCATGGCTGTGGTTCCCAGGCACCAGCAAGCCCTGGGACTCACTTCTAAAAAGAGCCCTCCTCGATAGCCTGAGGCTGGAGCTGCGTCTCTCCCCATCCTCCTTCCCTCTCTTCTTAGAGAACATAGGAGAGTTTTCTACTTTTGGCCGCTTGTCATGACTGCTCGATTCTGCTTTCACTCTTCTGGGTTCCCTCCTCCAGCTTCCAACACTGTACCTTCCCCATCCATATCCATATTCAGCTCTGTCCATATCCTCCCTTTCACTCTCGGACTCCTTCCCCCAGAGCCGCCCGTCAAAACCTCGGCAGAGTTTGTTTGGGGTCTTTCTTGGTGTCTTTGCCACTGCTCGCTCCCGCTCCACCTCCTCACCCCAAACAGAGCTGTAGTCTTCTCTCTTGGCATAGCTGCTCACTGTTGCTGCCCTGACTAACTTGTGGGACTCATGCTTACCTCTGTAGAGCCCACCCCCCTCCACCCTCTTCCAACCACTATTACCTTCAGTTCCTCCCCCACTCTGCCGAAGTGATCCACCTCTTGGTTGGATGCTGCCATGCTCAAAAGGAGCCATCCTATTTTTGGCAGGGGGCAGGGAACACTGGAATGGTGCATCCCTTCGGAAAACAGAGAGATGGGTGGCACCCATTGGGGAGGGTTGTAGAGGGCGTGGAGGGGAGCGGCCCCTCTGTGTGGGACGGGAAGCAGGGGAGGAGGCAGTAGAGGAAGGAAGATCAGATGGGGAATGCATCTGGTGGTAGTGGTAGTGTGAGGCATAGTGGGCAGAGGGACCATGGATGGACTGGTAAGGGTGTATGGGGCTATTGGAGTGTGAGAGAGGAGGGGTGAGACTGGTTTGAGACTGTGGAGAATGGGTGACACTGAGAGACAGCTGTATTGGTCTTTGAGGGCTTAGGTCAGTCAGTCTAGTGTAATCATGTGATTGATCTGTCTGCCCTGTCAGCTGACTCTTGCTGTGACTCTTCACCTCATCTTCCGTATCTGCTTGGAAGCAGTCAATATCCAGCTCCACACCTTGTTCCATCAGCCCGATGACAACAGCCTTTGACAGACCGGAGAGGCGGGAGATCTCTTCCACCATAGGAGAGTCTTCACTTACCTTGGGGCTGGAGATGGATTCCTGGATAAAGCTGCTGCGCTGTGATCCAGGAGCTGATCCAGAATTTGTGACAAACACAGACGGTCCAGTCTCAGGTGGAGGTCCACTGCTCCAGTCCAACGAGCGACAGAAGGCTGTTGACCCAAATCCAGAACTAGCCCAAGGACCCGAATTGACTTCCAGGGAACTGCGGTGGCTCAGGTTGGAGGGACAGGTGGAAATGCGAGGCCTGGTTCTAAGGGCTGGGGTAGGTGTGGAGGAAAGTGTTGTAGCAGAAGCTGTGGAACGTGCAACAAAGTCATTTCCCAAAGCTCCACAACTGCCATTTTTGTGATTGTCCACCAGTCCCTTGTTAGAGTTCAAACCCGGAGCAAGGTTCAAGTTCAGGTTGAGATGCAGATTAATGTTCAAGTCCTCTCCAGTGGCAGAGGGAAGGTTACCCAGGTTGATTGAGTTCCTGGTGGCTTTTTTCCCGTTGGTGCTTAGGCTAACTCTGGCTGAGTTCCCCAGCAGTGATTTGCAGGATGTTATACTGCCCCCTGGCAGGATGGAGGGTGTACTACGACTCTCAAAGGCAGAAAGAGACTGAGTGGAACCATGACGTTTGCCAGGGGTGCAAAGTTCTTTCTGGGTGACTGGACAAAGGGTAGCAGCTGAAGTGAGATAAGAGTTGGAGCCTACCCGACCTTGGTGCTGGCGAGCTAGCCTAGAGATGTACTGCTCAAGCTGGGTGAAAGAGGCCAGGGCTGCAGGCTGCTGAGACTGGAATTGCAGATTTAGATTAGGGGTAGATTCTGTTGGTTCATCAGGCTGGGCTTCTTCAGGACTCGGAGAGGCTGATTGCTCCTGGCTTTGAGAAGTAAAGAGCGGGCTTTGGAGGGCAACGGCATGCAGTGGGCTAGGGTAGGGGTATACCTCTTTGGTCCGACGGGACACCAGGTCTGTACAGTAGCGAGGGTCCAACTGGGTTCTTTGTTTGTGTGTTGAGTTGGAGGAAGAGGAGACAGGGTCAAGAATCGGTTGGAGGGAAGATATCAAGGAGTGACTGAGGCCTGAACAGAGGTCTGACAGAAAACTCAGACCAGTCACATCGAGGTCATTTGAGACTGCAAGAGATAAGAGAAGAATTTCAGACAAAACATTTATTTATTTTTTCACCCACCTATTATTGTTACAGTTTGTTATCAAGACATGAACAGTCTACTGACTGTTTGTAGAATGACACTGCTTGGAATTGTCTCTCCTTGGATGGACTTCCATGTTATGGGTCCATTATCTACTTCACCTCACCTAAACAGGTTGTCTCTTCTGTTGGGTCAGTAGCATTGGAACTGTTGTGTGGTGCATGCTGCTGCTGCACTGTAGCATCTGACCACAGGATGTCAGTGTTGTCAGCAGAAATAGGGACCTGCTCCCACAGCTTCAAGGGTCTGGCTGGTTGCACCAGTCCTCCCTGGGCTGCATCACTGGATACAGAGTAGCATGAGTCCGACAGAGAGCTCCCACTCACGGAATAGAAACCTTAAAAAAGACATAAATTAAATAAATAAATTAAATATGTGCCTTTGTCATTTTCTGATGACAACAAACAATTTCTCTATGAATCTCACAGCCACTACTGATTATTATTTATTTCACATTTTTCTCTTGGTTTGTAGTTTTGTTGTTGGTATCATAGATCTTTCCTGATAAAAATCTCATTTTAAGCTCAAAATTATCACCCCCTGTTTCCAGTGGCAACATTGTTTACTCTGAGAAAGTCAATAGTTCAGTCACTCCAAACAAGAGCTGACAAATTGTAATAACGTTGAATATCAACACATTAAGCTAGGAAAATATATTGAAACCTTCAAATTCTGAAATGATGTTTTAAGGCTCCGAACTTAAGTTAAATGAATTACTGAATTTTCATATAGTCGCTTCCCCAAAGTAAAGAATATTTTTTTTGAAAAGAGGCACGAATGAGTACATTGCAAGAGAGGAATGTCTAAGTTGGGACACAAAGTAACAATAAGAGTGATAAGAGTTTCGCATGAAAGGCTTTAATGTTGTCAAGAAACTGAATGAGTCATTGCCAAGTCACACAGAGTGCATGTAAACACAAGTAAAAAGAGTGGGGTTAATGTTTAGTGGGACTTCTATTAAAGGTGAGTGGCTGCTGTAACAGAAGGTGTTGGTCCGTGCTCTGACACACACTCAACGCTGTTACCAACTGAGAAGAAATGTGTATGTAGAAGTCAATATGTATTTATGTTTTACCTGAACTAGGTCTGGAGTCACTCTCCAGGTGGACTGCACCACTTGGGTCTGGTGTTGGGGGAGACAGCAGGTCAGAGGGGGCATCCCAGGAAAGAGTAGACCAGCGTGAGTAACTCCTGCCAGATGAGTAGGGAACTGTCCCATCCCCAGTATTACTGCAGGAGTCTTCTGGGCTGCTCTGGCAGGGCAATATCATTGTTTCTGAGGGAGAGGGAGCCTACAAAAAAAACAAACATGACACAGGAGAGCTATGAGTAATACTGGCAGAATCAATCGGAAATCTTAATGTTGATTAGATTTTGGAGAGTACTGCATTTCTATATATGCATTTTTATAGTGTTTTATACTTTTACCTAATCAAAACATGACATAGTTTGTTCAGACATTACCAGAGCAACCTGCATTGTACGTTTATGAACTACATCAGCATCTACTGAGGCCGGTATGTCGATAGGAGAGCAATTGTAGCAAAAGTCCAATGTTTCTGCACTGTGTAACAAAAACACAACAAGTGTCTGACAGGGTAGAGACAAAGTTGGATCCAAGTGGAAAGACGTACATTTGTATGTCCATGACATCATTTACCAGACACACACCCGATGATGTCACACAACTCTTACCGCAAGTTAGGAATTTGGCCCCACACAAAACCAAGACTAACAATCACCCAGTCAAGTTAGCAAAGTGCCTCCTTTTTCGTGATTAGTGTGCACCCCCAACATACACACACACTTACTCACACCACCCTTCAATTATCCACCAAATCCCCTACCCACTCTGCAGGACCGTAGCCAGGAGCCCCTGCATTAGCCTGATCGAGCCCAGACAACAGAAACCCTGTGAGTGGCACTGATCACTCCTCTTGTTACTGAGGAAACAATACAGGTAGTGACTCACTGCTGGGGCGACAGGAGAGGGGGGAGTCAGAAGATAATGGGAGAAGACAGATGACGTAACAAAGACCAGCCAGAGCGGCAGATGAGAAGGGGGGTGGACTGAGGAAGGGAGAAGGAAGGAAGGAAAAGAAGGGGGCAGAGTGGGAAAAAGAGTTTAGTCTTATCTTCTACTCCTCTCTTCATCTCAGCTCTGTTAGATCAGAGCCTCCACTCATTTCTGTCCCTAGTGTGTCTTTCTGCGCATCTAAAGTGAGTCGTGGGTGAGTGGGTGACCAGAAATGAGTGTGAGGGACAGAGAATAGAGTGAGTCACTGAGTGAATGAAGGCGGTGAGGTGGGGAGGGCGAGCGGTTGCCGGGTGAGAGAGAAGGGCATCTTGAAGGACCCCCACCTCCCCCACACACACCCCTTGACAAATAATCCCCCACTCCCACTTCTATAATATCCTCCCAGCCAGCCACCCCCTACTCACCATAGCTACAGCTGCTCGCTCTCTTAACTCTCCTGCTTCTCCTCCCACACAGACCCACAACAGCACAACAGGCCTGGCGAAATATTTAACTCATCCTGAACCTGAACACACACGATCCAGTCACTGCGACATTCGCCTGCATTACTGTCTGACTCATTGCATTCGCTTCCTATTGCGATAATATCCCGTGTTTATCTTCCTCCACTTGTAAAGACTTCAATTCAAGTTTTCACCTATAAATCTGTCTATTTAAGGATACGATGAACAGATATCTGCAATAACACCATCTCTCTCTCCTTATACATACTTCCGGTACTCCAGATTGTCCGATAGCAACAGACATTACAGAATGTAATGAGACCAGAGGCCAGTGACTGATCAAATCATCTGAGGGTGTGGGCCTGCTCAGAGCTATGCAATATGATATTCCTTTGTGTTATGGAGAACCACAGCCCCTCTGGAACCCTATCAACGAAAATGTGTTGGTCAATTGGATAATAATGCCACAGTGGTCACAGCTGCAAAACCATTACATCACCTCTTAATAAGTGCATTATGTCATAGTTATACAAACTGCCCTGATGAGGTGCAATATTTTGTCCAAACAATAAGGAGTGTAGGAAACATTTGGTGCGCGCTGCTTGCTTGTTCTACATAGCGCAGTATTTATTGTTCATGCATTATTAATGTGGTATTGAAATTTAAACACAGCCCACGCTGTGCATCTTCATCTTCACCACTGAGCGACTTGCGCCAGCTTTTCTGAAAAATATTCAGGTGCATCTATTAATGAAAATGTTACAGACTTTTTTTTCCCTTGAGCTGGACGGATACTGATGCAGAGAGCCAGAGACAAAAGCTTCCTCACTCCACAAGTCAGACTAATGGCTCTCCATGTAAGATGATGCTTTCTAATACTAAACCTAATTTCATGGGCTGCCTTCAGTAAGAGGGAGATCAGCATTGCAGATGAAGTACACAACCACACACACACGCACACACACATACAGTAAATACATACTGTATAAGTGAAGCAAGAGAAGCTCTGCAGTATCTCCCCTTCTTCTCCCACTCTTACATGTTTTCTTGAGCCAGAAGAATTTTATTTTTGAACAGCAAATGGCAACAAGCTGTTTTTCAGTAACTTGGCCTTGACAACATTTTTAAAGACCTGGAGAGTTGCTGAAAAGTTTGTTTTATGCAGAGTGCTGGAAATGTAAATTGCACAGGGTCAGCTTCCTGCTTTGCAAATGCATAAACACATCACATAGTTGAGCTGAAGATTCATTTGAAATTGCAATTTTCCATCACGGATGACACTGTGCACCCATAATCCCAAGCTGTCAAATTTAGGTTTGCACAGATGCGGTCGCTGCTATTTGACAGAGGAGAGGTGAATCACATTTCTAGAGTTTAATACCAAAATGAAAAAACAGAAGTATAGTTGATGTTAAAGTATAGCAGATTAGGAGCTTTCTAATCCTTGGCTTAGAAAGTAGTTTTATTCTGAAAATGTAAATACTATTTTCCAAAGCAGTGAGTGATGACATTCAGGTTACATGGATATAACGTGTTTGAGTATCTAACCTTCACAATATAACCCTTCTGCAGTAAATAAAGCGTGTCTCTCTCTGCTGCGACAGTGTTAGCAGATCACTACAAAAGCGACAACAACAATTTGTTTGCATTGACGCAAATATTTGTGTGTGTACGTTGGCGGATGGCAGCCTGGTCAGAGGGCAGAGTGCCCGTCTGCTCTGCCACACTGGCAGCTACCTTCTGAGGTGAGAATGAGCGATGCTGCTTGCCCTCTCCACAGGATATCGCAGAACCACAGGGGGAACAACAGTGGAGATGTTGGTGAGTGGGCGGTGTGGAAGGCAGCACTTCCCGCATCGAGATGCCCTCGCTCGCTCAAATGGGACTTCAAATTCTGTCCCTGCGCTCGTTTTATTATTTCAAGTTATTTCCATCTTCTAGTGCAGCCTTTGCGGTTTAACTTTGTTAAAGGCACAGTATTTCATTACTGCCAGTAAGGTTCTCTCAATCTAAACGATAACAAGACGATGCTGTGAAGTGAAGTGGGGTTGTGGGATTACCATTTGCAGATGATGATTCTGATACGACTTAGGCAGAACTCGTGTTAACAGATGAGGTCATGAGTTAAATTTTGATGCGTGTTATGTATGGACACATGTCGTCACGTTCGGTCATTTCATTCAAAGGAGATAGTAGTAATAAAGTTAGTTAATATAACCTTGCCAGTCTTCCATGAGATGAGTCCACTACCCCTACAACTAATGCAGCTAACATTATGTGCCGAATTCATACTTGAATCTTGGGTCTGAGGACAGAGGGTGTTGTACACTGCACAGATTGAAGAGCCCATTGATTCACTGTAGTTTGTAAACTTACATAACATTAAAAAATTATGCAATGGCAGTGTAGACCGTTTTAGAGAGTCCAGATATCGTACGATGCTGATTATCTAAAAAATGCCAGTTACCTGCCTGATTAATTGTTAAACAGATTAATGGATCACTAAACTGAATGTATCACTCTCCAGAGAGGACCTTCTCTCTGGCCTTATTTGGACATACACATGTATTAATATTCTGTGGGCTGCTGACTAACACTTCTCACTAGTATCGGGCACACATATTCAGTGTTTGTGAAAAGTATCTGTTGGATTCTCAGAATAAAAATATCAGGTGTAGCCAATGACGGCTATTTTCATATCTCCGCAGAAAGAATCCAAAACACCAGAAGCCCCTGAACACCACACAAACCTGTCATGTTAATTCTGTAAACAATCCAGGGATAAGCCATGACAGACTGATTAGTAGAAAACACCACGCACACTCTTTGCAATGGACAGCGTCACACTGAACATGTCTAATTACTGTAGATGGGGTTGCAAATTTAGTACGAATAATGTCCCAGACCACAGACCACTGCCTCAGTATCCAGGCCTCAGGATGGGACCTGTTCACATCCTGCCCTCCTATATTACACGTCAACCCACATTCCCCACATTCTGAACACAAAAGACCTGCGATTCAATTTCAAAGTTGGAAAAGGGGGCTGTTCTCCTTGTGTGTTTGAACAGGGATTAGTCTGAAATGACACATTTTGCACAAGTCACAGTCCATTGGAGGATTCATCCCTTCACTAATTAAAACTGCAAGTTTATTTCAAGACAGGCTGAGGTGACGGTGATTAAACACACTGCCATCAGACTGTGTTGGAGTGGTTTGAATGTGTGCCAAAGTGACCTTTACAGCTGATGATGAGTTTAAAATAAAGTGCAGTAGTAGTGTGTGGTTTCTGGCTTGTGTGTTAATACCTGATTTGCCCCACTACATCCTCCTCTATAACCTTGAGCCAGGGCGCAGAGCCAGCCGGTCAGTAGCTGGTCCTGTTCCCTGACCTGAAAGACATTTGCTCCATGTGACTGCTGTGTATAACGATCGGGCAGCAAGCTGGTCTCTGGCACCATCTCAATCAACTGGCCCTCGACACGCAGCGATAACATCTGAGCCGCAGAGGGACTGGCTGGCTTGTTGGCAGATCACCATCATCTCCGCATCCATATTTAATAATCTCGTCATGTAGAGATCCGGGCTACGAGCTGACAGACACACAGACTGACCTGTTGCCTGCGGGATGTCGCAGAGCTTTGCTCGGCGTCCTCGGCGGTGCTCTCCGGGATCCCGCTCCCGTCCACCGCGGCGGCGCAGGCGGAGGCTCGGTCCTCCAGAGCGGAGTCCACCATCTCCAGGTGTTTGCACCTGAGGAGCTCCAGCTCCAACACTCCTGCAAGCGTCGCCTTGAGGCGCTCGCCGATGCGGACACGCTCGGTGCCCGACCACAGCGAGTTCACGCAGCCGCGGCGGCCGGCCATCCTCGTCGGGATATCCGCAGGCGTGAACCTGGGCGCACCGCTGACCACTGCTCACTTACCGGGCAATGGGATGAATGTGCTACGGTCCAGCACAAGTCCGGACGACAGATAGCAACATAGCATCTGATTGAGTTAACGCAGTATGAAGACAAATATTATAAACCGGATCATATCTAGCGCGCCATGCAACCTCAGGCAGCGTTGCTGACTGAAACAAGATGAATTAATTCACCGGTAGATCCGAGCAGCCTCATTGAGCGCTGCCTGGTATAAATTCACACACTCGATATCCTCTTGTCCTTCTTATTTATGTCACCTAATGAGCTTCCCGGTCCGCTGGAGTTGCCATGGAGCCGGACTCGGAGCGCTGCGTCCCCGATGAGACAATGCAACAGACAAACGGAGGCTAGTAGCGTTACATGTGGGAGCAGCGGCGAGGAGGAGCCACTGCAGCAGAGCCTCTCCGAGATTGGTCAGGGAAGTTTTTCGAATGGACACATGGGAAAAAAATGTCCAACTCCAGTGTACAGTGAAGCCGGAGGACAACCGCATTCCTGATGTGTTCCCATAGAGATAGTGTGTCTGTAGGTAGTCCGTCCACCTCATACTCTCTATTCCCCCTTTGAGATGCCCAGTTCAAGTCCAGTCAGGGACATTTATAACAGCTGTCTGGTTTTACAGCACTTCTCAGGAAAGTATTTGAACTGAACTTGTTTTGCCCTCTGCGTGCAAGCTGGATATTTTACTTTAATAATATCACCTGCGTGTTCTGGAGTCAATTATTTTCTCTTTTAATTTGATCATGTTCAACCATAACATATCTTTTTGTTGCAAACACAAAGAGGGGAAATGGTGTGTTCACTAGCGCTGCAAGCAGCATTGAACGGGCCCTCGCAACCCCCCCGCGTGTCGAGGCGCGTAGCAGTCACCGTATCTGAACCGCCTTCAGGCGCGCAATGGAATCGAACCACCACAAACACACCCAAAACAAGTTATTTCCTGTCACCACTAGGTGGCGCTATGACTGATGATCAATATTTCTCATCAAGTGTGTTCAGGTCAGGACTCTTATCAAACATGTGAGGTTTCATGAAGGTCCGACCATGTGGAGCCGATTTATAGCTGGTTGATGTTTGATGGCGAAGGATCAGAGTTCGTAGCTCCGCCCCTTCCACCCAGTGTCATGAAAAGTCACCATGAGCTCAATATGCATCATCAAGGTGTAAATTCCGTTAATCCCACTCCGTTCAGTTCATCAAAGTTCAAAACAAGTCATTTCCTGTCACCACTAGGTGGCGCTATGACCGATAATCAATATTTCTCATCAAGTGTGTTCAGGTCGGGACTCTTATCAAACATGTGAGGTTTGATGACGGTCCGATCATGTGGAGCTGATTTATAGCTGGTTGATGTTTGATGGCGAAGGATCAGAGTTCGTAGCTCCGCCCCTTCCACCCAGTGTCATGAAAAGTCACCATGAGCTCAATATGCATCATCAAGGTGTAAATTCCGTTAATCCCACTCCGTTCAGTTCATCAAAGTTCAAAACAAGTCATTTCCTGTCACCACTAGGTGGCGCTATGACCGATAATCAATATTTCTCATCAAGTGTGTTCAGGTCGGGACTCTTATCAAACATGTGAGGTTTGGTGACGGTCCGATCATGTGGAGCTGATTTATAGCTGGTTGATGTTTGATGGCGAAGGATCAGAATGTATGGCGCCGTAACATCCAGGCCGTGTGACGAAGACTCAAATCCTTCGCAATTTAACGTCGCCCAACCCTCCTCTGTATGTGGACCAAGTTTGAAGATGTTTGGCTGAAATCTCTAGGAGGAGTTCGTTCAAATACAACCCCTGCGTATCAAGACAAATCGCCACTATAATCCAAAATGGCGGACTTCCTGTCAGTTTTATGACAAGAAGTCAATTGACTTTTTTGTGCGTCTTCATATGATAATTGTGCTCAGCAAGTTTCGTGTCTCTAAGTCAATCACAGCGCCGGTAATAATATTTTTTAACTTTCTAGGTGGCGCTATTGAGTCATTTTTGAGTACTTGTGTTTTATGCCTATAAAATATGTAATATCTTG
>CAAKHC010008829.1:0-17981 GCA_901007825.1 Macroramphosus scolopax | reverse complement strand
TGTTCGTCCTCACAACCCCCACTCATGCTGCCGACAGTGTGTGTGTGTGTGTGTGTGTGTGTGTGTGTGTGTGTGTGTGCAGCAGATTAAGAGACAACACAACAGTCTTACCGTCACGATTTGTGTCCATCTGCCTGAAGATCTTATCTGTGCGTTTCTCAGGTGTGGACTCATCCTCAGGCATCTTCATCACAGAGGAAACCATTTTGTAAATGGCCTGGAGACGGGGAGAACAGAGAGGAGGAGATAAGCACCAGGAGTAGCAGTACTCTGGTCTGTTACTAGAACCGGCAAAACCTGGATTCATCTGTTCTGGTTAGGAAAGTCACATAATGACATCTGAGAGACCCACAACTGCAAGGAAGTATAAGTTGTTGTAGGGAAGAAACATCTCTGACACATTTATGGTGAAATAGTCAACATCCTTTGTCAGGAGGACGAGAGACAAAGGATGACTTTCATTTCTGTTTGGTTCAGCTGCGTGATTCAAGTCAGAAAGAGGTCATTTTGTTTTTTTATAGGAGACTAAGATCCAAACTGTGTACGTCCTTGACTCACTGTTCCTGAGATATTCTTCCGTGTGCAGTAACCCTCAACATCATCATCCAAACAGCTGCTCATACACACATCAGCTGTGTGCATGTTCGTCCGTAATTACAAACACAAAGATTCTGATAAGATCTGTGGCTAATTAGTGCATTGATGTATTTTGCAATTAGTTGAGCAATCACTGAATCTATAAAAAATGACTTAATTTCCCTCCATGAGTGATAGGAATGTGAGAAAGCAAGCAGCTGTTGGTGTTAGTGGACAAAGACGTGATGAATGCATTATGTTAATCTTAATTCATTGTTAATTTTCAATTTGCTGCATGAAGTCAACATTGTTTTACATATAAAAAGAGCAAATCATTACAGATGAAGTCTCTGGGTGCTTCTTTTTTTGTTAAAAGCACCACCTAGTGGGCCATTAATGCAAAGTTTTACACAGAGCGTCAAGGGCAGATGACAAACCAGCCAAATTTCATGTTAATATGACTGATTGTTGCCGAGATATGCAGCACTTTGGAAGTCTGAAATGTCATCATGACTGTTGTCTGACTGACTGAAGTACTTTAACGATTGGATTCTGAGTAATTGTGATGTGCATTTTTAAAACTTAGAAGAAACATCTGAAAGGATGATTACCAATAGATGACTCAGTGATGATTATCATGATTAGACACAGCGCTGTAATCACTGGACAGTTAACCACATGTAGAAACACCTGTCAACCCTAAAGACCCGCTATAAATAAACACCACTGACTTGGAGAATGGGATTACACTTTAGCTGTCACTCGGCTCAATTTGGTGCTGGGATGTTCTGACGCAACTACATGCAGCAGGGGAGCTCGTTGGTGTGTGAACCATGAGACGGGGAAGATGGAGACCCTGCGTGAGACTGTTTGTGGTGAAGTTGAAGCTGCTGAGAAAAATGGATGTGGTGCAGTGTCAAACTGAGGATCAGAGGAAGACTGGGCCCTTCTCAAAATACACCACAGGAACTGCTGGTTTCTAAAATTACACAGCAGCTGGTTTTTCCTGCTGTGGGCACTGAAATTGTGCAGATGGATATAATGCAGCAGCTGGTGTGGACGGCTGAGCAAAATGTTGCTTCACTGAAGGATCAGCTTTAGGACCTGAGAATATAAAGTTACAGTGACCGCATGCAATGGTCCGGCTGACCGAGGGCTTTGTATATAAAGAAAGGTTGGCAAGCAGAAAGTCTGAAGGGTTGAGGGATTCAGGAGTGGAGTGGTGACGAAGAGAAGGAAGCAAAACAAACACAGACTCACCGTTACAATTTCCAGCATCTCTGCCTTGCTGATGTACCCGTTCCCATCCAGGTCGTACATGCTGAACGCCCACTTCAGCTTCTGGTCCAGTCGACCACGTGAGGTCACACTCAGGGCAATGATGAACTCCCTGAAGTCAATAGTCCCGTCGCCATTTGCGTCAAACGTGCGGAAGACGTGCTCGGCGAATTTGGAGGCGTCACCGTAAGGGAAGAAGTTGGCGTAGATCTTCTTGAACTCCTCCATGGAGAGCGCGCCGCTGGGGCAGTCCCGCAAGAAGCCTTTGTACCACTCGGAGATCTCCTGCTCGGTGAAGTCCGTGTTCTCCATCAGGTCCTGCATGACGTCGGGACGGAGCTTGCTGTTCTGTTTGCCCATTGTTGCTGCTTCTATTGAGGCTGTGTGTGAGGGGATGTGGCGGCGGTTTAGGCTGCGGACGACAAGAGAGAGAGAAAGAGAGAAGGTTGTTAGAAATCATCTGACAGGATCATCATTATCATTGTTTGAGTTTGGACTTCGGAGGTTTAACATCTGTAATTTTGGTTCAGCTCAAGCAGAAAGGTCAGAAAGTCCTGAGCAATCCAGATAGGTGTGAAAAGGCCCTGGATGCTCTGAGCTTCACTGCACTGTTCAGATTAAACCCCTTTTTAGTGTTTTGCTTTCGTCAAACACTGACACGTATACTTAAATGATCACTCACAAAACAAATCAGGGTCCCTGTGGCTTTCAGCCACTAACACATTCCCGGTGGGTTGAAAGCATTTTGCCGTTGGCTCCCACAACCGTGATTTCCAACCCCTTAAATCAAGGGACATGTAAACATGACGAACATTGCTGTTATCCTTACGAGACACACATTCTGTCTTTGATATCCATTTGAATGCTTTCTCCTCATTTAAGATTGCCAGATTAGCTCCTGCGTCAACATTTCTTATCGTCCCTTCAGTTATCCTTTTCACTTAGGATCAAGTTAAAGGGATGGGGACTGAGATGCAAATGATTGAGAGCAGAACAGGAGTGCCAGTGTACTGGAGGGAAAAATGCACCTGCAATGCAGGATCACCACATGTTTTTTTCAAACCACCACCAATAAACAAGCACACTCACTTTGCATTACTGCAGATGCATCCTCCATTTCCTGCAGGAGCTCTGATGTCTCAACACATAAATCAGCTGCATGCTCTGCATTAACTGTCTTGGTATTTTATTGATCTAGTTAAGGGTTTCATCTGCGTGCTCATTCACACAAAATCTGTAACAAAGGAGTTTTTCAGAAAAGCAAGAGGGAGTGTTGACACTCAACAGAGGACGCAGTTCATCAACTGTCCCTGCAGCTAATGTCCTTAGCACTTTCCCTTGTCAGACCGCTAGCTGCTGCTAAGCTCTCAGAGCCGAAGACAAGAGGGAAGCTGTTCTAAGCTTAGCTGAGGATAATGACAGATAAAATCAGCAAGGTCAGGTCAGGCCAAAGCAAATTTCTTTCCAGGTTGTCTTCCAAGAGCGGAAAAATATATGTGCTCTCTGCGTTTCCAGTAAATAGTCTGAACTGTATGACTGTTTAAATACTTTATCAACTGGATAGTTCATAAAGAAACAGACAAATCGCCTAATTCCCTAATGAGAAGTACTAATTAGATTCGGCCTAAGCCCTCGTGTAAAGCAATTTGGGATTACTTACATTCCTGCCATTGGCCGGTTATGTAAGGTCGCTGTATGACAGACGGTTAATTATCCCAACATCAGGCTGATCTAGCTGATGCACTTATTGATCGAGGCTGCAATAAGCCATCACATTTTTACTTCCTCCATCATATGACCGTGGAAGCAGGACGACACTAATTCATTTCCATAAACTGCCAGCTGTAATCCTCTAATTAACTCGGGGTAAACAATCGGTTCCTTGTAATGTGGCAGCAACATCCAATGAGTCCACTGCTGCTACTATTATCACTTCAACAGCAGCGGGACTGCTGGAGCTGTGCGGAAAGGAGATTAACACCTGTTTACACACCGGGAACAATACACATCAGCAGCAACATGTGTGTGATGGTGGTGGTGGTGTGAAAGACAAAGAACCCCCCATTGTTCTATATGTACCAAATGTTAAAGCTTTCAATATATTAATGTGATCTAATCTGATGTTTATTGCACTGACTCCCCCCCTGAGTGAAGCTTAAGGTTTATTTTGAAAGGAAAAGTGATGGGATGAGAGTTCAGACCGTCACTGAATATCCCTTCAACCAGACACCCTAAGTTCTCAGCTATTTCTGGCACTTGAAGTCCCTTAGATCGCTGCCTACAATTAACGACTAAGACTCTTACCTGCTGCTGCAGGCAGATCAGTGACGGCACCGTTACATAACCGAGGCTTTGAAAAGAGCAGAGGTCACGAAGGTCGCGCACGGTTTGGGACAAGTTGTCCTAGTCTTGCTGCGAACGACCACCACTCTTATGGCCAGGGCAAGTGGGGGAAAGCTGGTGTCACCTTTTGAGCGTGTCGAAGAGGCAGGCAAGCCTGAGATCAGTCGGTCACCTCAACCTTGTATAATCCACGAGAACATGCAGTCATAGAACACACAGTCATTGTCGACATTCAACTTTTGAAACATTTAGTGGAGGGTAAGACCTATCTGCTGCCCACCAACAACCACAGCTCAGCTTAATCATATTGGCGTTTGCATCCAATAATTCTGTGCAGGAACAACATTCTGCAGTGCACAAGCAAAAATGTTTATCTTTCCTCCAGTATGTCTGCACACACAGCTCCCCGCTGATGTGTCTGCAGAACGTCTGCTGGATGGCACATCGGCCGGCTTGTTCAAACTACAGATTGCACTTCCGCATTTTTGTATGTCTGCCTCAACGGACAGTCGGATCAGACCCTCACAGCTGCAAGATGAAATGGTCTGACCGCCCTGTGTCAACCAAAGCTAGTGGGGCGAAAAAAGGCATCTGAGCAACGAGTAAGAGCAACACAGTGACATACTTTACTAGCAACATGTGAGTGGCCCTTGAAGCAAAACACCCAGTGCATTATCCCAGAACACCTTGTTGCCCACTTACATAACAGGTAGAAGCCGCCGTTTATACACTGCAGGTAAATCTCAGCACAAGAGTCCTGCAGATAATCCCAGAGCAGAGAGAGTTTAAGAGAGCTGGGCTGAGCAGAGAGAGAGAGAGAGAGAGAGAGACGGTGAATGAAGGAGACCTGATCACAGATAGCCCATTTATACAGGAAACATTGTTGATGCAATACGATCCATCTGCGACCGGACTGCAGAGCTGAGGCCAGTTATTCTTGACCCAACAGGAATTATTGGACCAGCAAGAAGGGCAAACTGATATTCACCTGCAGGTCCAAATTAAATAACTATGTTTCATCTCCACTGTCATAAGAGGTTTAAAAAACAACATTTCCCATCTCATTTGAAGCTCAAATAACATAGTAATGACTTGCAAGGGCTCTTAGCACAGTCTACAATTCATAGTACTTTAAAAGCAATCCGTTGTATTCAACTGTCGGACCCTCGTCATCATTAAAGTCACATGATTCCAGGTGTGAATGGGACTTCAAATGTCCAGGATGTGATGAACGGACAACACTGCAAGTAGCTGATAAGTGGCATCATAGACCGCCTGCACTGTCGAGTGATGCTGAATTCTATCACTTGGTTTCTGTTACATCAATTCCATCCACACCGAGTGCATTAAGTGCGTGCAAAAACTCATCCGCCACACCCTTGTAGACCTGCAGTTGTGACCTGACAAGTCACCTTCAGCCTTTGAACGCTAGAGATCGTCAACAAATTCATTCACGTGAAGTGATGAGGCGGAAAAGCAACATGACTGAGATCCTGCCACAGACTTTCACTCGTGGTCGATCATTCCGCATCAAACTTTCAACCAGCGCTGCGTGCGACACACCACATACCTGTTAGCTCCAGAAAGTGTATTCTGGATACGACCATTGGGGCTCACATGTCTAGATGGCAGCACACCACTGAAATACTGCTGCAGCAAGACATAGCTTTGGGATCACCCATACTCACATTACACAAGTATTCGTGACAAACGCTGTTCAGTGTGGCGTGTTTTAGTGGCTCCTTGTATAACAGACTGCAACTCTATCTCCTGTGTAAGGTCAGAGCTGTTGGTTGAACCGCTAACACAGTGAGGGGAGGCAGAGGAAACACTTCAGATCTGCACATCGTTTCCGTTTGTTCAGTTGCCGAACAGGAAAACAGAAATCTCGAGGGTAGAATGTAAAGCTAGGTAACAAAGGAAAAGTAAAAAAAAAGGTCCAAGACTGCACTGAAAGTTTACTGACAATCCAAATCTCCCAGCGTACTGCAAGTCCGGCCCTCCTCGCCTGAAGGTACGCTCGCATCAACGATAATGATAACGGTGTGAGCATCCACACTGAGGAACACAAACATTCAATGATGTATGCAAACTGCATGCTGGAGATGTGTCAGAGCGTGGCTTAGTAGTAAAATATTCAATGTGTATTGAAGTGTACATAAGACCCACAGCTGTGAGTCATCTTCATGGCTTCTTTATTGACACTGTTCGTTTTATCATATGGATGTTTTTTTTTAACCTGAATGACGAGTCTCTCTGCAGTGTTATCTGCTGTATGGAACATCGACATTTGGATGGACTTTGATTGGCTGTTAGTGTCTACCCTTCATCAAAACACTCTGAAGGTTATCCCCACTCAGGCTCACTTAAGGTGGATCAGCCACTCATCAGTCACTCATTTTCCCAACATAACAATAAATAAAATAAAAATGACGCTTGAGTCTCGGGTCCCTGAGCGTTCTGTGGCAGAACCCTTCCCTGTATAACTCTGAGGTTGTAAAGCACAAACACTCAAAAAATGGGTTGGTGTAGATGGGATGCAAACGGTATAGTCACAGAAACATCATAGACACAACTTCCTCTGACACTTCCTACAATACCACCTTTATCTGTCCTTTCAGTTGACATCAGGGGAAGAACTTCTTCAACACAACCAGCTCTCGACCAAGAATAACAGGTTTCGTTTCATTTAGCTCGTACGCCGTTTTTAGGGTTAATTAAAATACATTTCAAGCACCTTCAAGGTGCATGAGCCAAAACTTTCCACTCTCCAAAGCTTTAATTTACACTAAATGTTTACTATAATTGTATTCCTGAAAAGGTAGTTTTACACGATCTATTTCAATACACATGTTTGTTTGTATCAACTTTGTATCTTTTCATCATTATTGCTTAAGGCTCATGAGATGAAAACAATGTGACAGGTTTAGGGTTCGGTAAAATATTGGAAGATTTAGTGGCTAACACGGCGATGTTGGAACACCAGATAACGTTGAACATCAAGTCTGTCTTTTCCTAGCTTTCAGATTTTGTCCAAACCCTGTTTTCTGGAGATTTCCACAATAATGAAACCAATCTTCTCCTTCACCAAATCTTTCTCAGCATCAATCCAACCTCCCTTTGTGCAACCTGTTGCAGCAACTTCATCATAATGCAGCACACATGCACTGCCTTTGTCAGCCGGAGAGCTTCGTGCGTCAAGGCGCTGCAGAAAAACCACAATCATGACAGAGAAGCCATTATGAGGGAGCGAATGAGAACAAGATAAAAAGTGTCAGCCACTGCGAGCAGGCAGGCTGACAGAGCTGCAGCAGACTGGATTGGACAAACACACATGCCCCCGCTAACACACTCGCAGCACATCGTCATAGATTGCACAAAGAGAGGGCTGTTTACTTTGCACTGAATATCTAAATGTGCCTCTCTCTTCAACTGCCAGAGCCCCTGTTGTAAAAGCGAAAGCTGCGGAAATGGAAATGTCAATCTGTCCGATGACTAAACTACTCCCTGCCTGTGATAACTACTGCACAGCTGGAGAGAAATGTGACTTTCTATCTAAAACATTATCTGCGTGGCAGACCCCAAATCTCATTGTGATTCCTTCCACTAATCCGCCACTTTCCCTGCATCACTCTTCCCATCTTCTTCCTCTGAAAAGCTTTAATTCAATTCAAAAGACAGCTGCCCAGACAAGCATAAGTATAGAGGATGTGGCCAATCTGGTCCACAACATATCAGCAAGACACCCACATGGATGAAAATAGAGCTTGTGCTCAAATTTAGCATCATTTGTAAGAGTTTCAGCATCTTGAAATGTTTGCTTTTGACACCAAGGGGGCTATTATCGGCTCCACCCTCGTGTCAGCGCCTCTAGAGGTCCTAAAAGTTTGCTTGCCATGTTGTTTTGACTGCCGGAGGTACGAGGAGGAGCTGGACAGACACTTCAATTCAGTTTTCTTTAAAGAAAAACAGTCATTATTGTTCTGCATGAGTGAACCTCTTCTGCTGCATCTTTGTTTTTTTTCATCCATCTGTAGCAATGAACCTGCATCATTAATCTCTCTCCTTCTGTACACACTCATGTGTTCGTAAGCCGTCACTGTGCAGGATCACCTTGTGTGAGCTTCAGAGCAAATTCAACCATCACGTCATCCAACATCAAACCACACTGAAGACATTCAATTACCAAAAGGGCACGTTCACAGGGCCATGCAGGTCTCCTTGGGAGGAATAAATCAAATTTTCTTTTCATTTAATCTATTTTAAGGTGCTCGATTGTCTGGTGGGAACCCATAACCAAGGTGGGCCATGTGATAACAAGCTATCTAAAACAAATGAACTAATTGACTCAACATTTACATGTGAATACTTAGTTTGCTTGATGACATCAGTCATGAAGCATCTATAGCAAAGGTGTTAATCATTTTCTAATTTCACTAGAGGTAAAGGGGTTGTCTATAAATTGCTTGTTTTGTAAGGCATACTGTCCAAAACCAAAAGACATTTAGTTTGCTGCCCTGCTGTCTCTTCTCAGAAGTCTAAACACTTTAAGTAATACTAGTAATACCTTTATATGCCAGGAATAGAACACTATCTGTTTGTCATACTGAACTTATCAGCTAGTAGTGAAATCACAACTCACTGCAGCAGTTCACTGAATATATGATGACATTTATTTGCAGGAAAACAAACTTTTTCGACTCACTTTTCAAGCAGCTCTCGTCCAATAATGTCACCTACTCTTCCCAGTTTCCATCCACTGACTGACTGATGTGCTTGCTGAAATGAGATACCCTGCCTCTCACAGCCTGGTTTCTGGTGGCAGGACTCCTTCCTCACTTCCTGTTCTCACTCGGTCCAAATGGTAATGTGGTGAGAGTAAAGACAACGACAAGTCAGGAGAAGCAGCCTCATCCGATTAGAAATGAAGGGAAGGCTTTATCCGCTGCTCGCCTCTTGTTGGAGCTGCTGCACTGCAAAGTTGGGGAGGGAAATGTTTACGTTAAATCCTTCTGTCTCATTATCCAGTACACGAACAGTGTTCGAAACAGTTTCAAGCTGTAGCCGAACAGCTTCAATAATTCATCTCACCTGAACTAGAGGCGAAAAAAGTTAACCGGAAGCGGCCAGATTACGAGGGAGGGACCGTCGCATTAGCGACAACTTAACTTACCTCGCTGTGAAGTTGCTGCGGAAGGTTTTGTTAGGAGTGTGTTTAATAGTCCATAACCTCGCGTCACTGGACCGGAGGGCAAACGTCCGTGAGACAACAAAAGGAGGGAGGGCAACAGGTTGCAGGAGCCACGCAGGGGCTGGAGTTCCGCGGCTACTCTCAGTCCAAACTCCGACAGTCTTTGCACTGAGCTGCCGCACAGTATCTGCTTAGCCCCGCAGACACCCGCCGTGACGTCAACATGGCTGGACATGTGGTACCGCTGCGGCCAATGAGAGGCCGCGTTGTCCTGGCAACAATAACCCGGCTCCTGCCTCACGATTAGCATGTTCACCACAGTTTACATAGAGTTTCCTGACCAATAAAGTATTTTAATAATGTGAAAATAAGTTGGAGTATTTGCATATTATTGGCCTATGACGGTGTGGTAATTGTTGTACACTTTTAATACCTTAATAATGATCTTGATTACTGCATTATTTGCGCACAAAGACTAAATTGATAAACATGTACTCATTTGTATTATGTCTATTCAATTCACTGATTAATATACTATATTACACTTTACTATTGCTATACTTTACTATTGTAAAACTATACTATGCTATACAATACTATATGTCAAGGTATTGATTATTTATTTATTTTGCAAGTTTTGTATCTTCATGTGGTCATGTGACTTGTGAAACCAACGTTTCCCCCTGGGATAATCATTTTCATCTTATCTCTTATTTGTGTAATGTTTTATATTTGTATAAACTGTCTTTACAATTTCCAACCTAACTTATCAGAGGATGAACATTTTGATTTGTCATACACATTCACAGGTTCATTAGTAGTGTGAAGGTTGCGTGAATTTTCTGCCCATAAAACGACAAAAAAGTAGATGGACATTAAGTTTAAATGTTTGAATCAACATTAAAACTATTTCAAAACCTTCTTATAGCTCATTAAGGTTTGCACAAGCCTAAAGTGGTTGTGCACACAGGTTACCAGGATGCACATTTATATTTCAGTCTTTTCTAATGCAATGCAATTTGCATAAATTTCCTTACCCATGCTGATCAATATTTGCAACCCAGCTTTTTGCAGTTTCAAATGATTAAGATAAACTAACTTAATTTTAAATACTGTAAAAATATTGCCTCAATTGACTTGCCTCAAGGCGAGATGTTCTGTTCAGATGGCATCATAATAAGATTAACAGATGTATTTCTGAGTATTGCATGATGATAAAGATGAGTAAGCTTATGATGATAACTACCATGAACTTGCTGTGGCCCAGTACAAGTGTTCTCATGCAGGCACATTGGTAGCCATGCTTTGCCTAAGGTGATTAGTAGGAGTCAAAGCCACAGGGCTTATTCAGCCGGTGTTCCAGGGAGCATTTTGTTAACGGCCTTATAAAGCACACTTAGTACCCCCTCCCTCCTGTTGAGTCAGCAAAATCCTGACCACACTGACAGAGTGAAAGCACAATGATTCATTGCATCCAAAAAGTAAAACGCATGTTTTTATGTGTCTGACACATTAATCTATCAAATAAAGCAAAGACGTAGAATAATGTAACAAACAATAAAACAAAGTTGAATTACTACCAACAAATAAATAGCTCCTACTAGTCATACACAGTAAATAGAAGAGCCAGTATTCTGTTTGTTTAGATTCTTGTTACTAGCCTTCGACTTTTGCAGTCGTGTGCATCATTGTACGAATGCATTAGCAGGGAGAGTAACTCAGCATCCTGCTGACATTGTTTAATGTAAAGTTCTGTTTTGACCTTGTAATTTCCTCTTTACAAAAGTGAGGGCTCATCAGGGAGTTCAACCCTGAGGGAGAGTCCCTCAGTGCTGTGGAACTACCCTCTGACTAATAGGTTTGCATAACATTGATCTGACTGGAAGTATACTGAAGAGCAATCCCCATCGCTGCACTCCTCCATACACTAGCACACACTACAGCGAGGCCTGGTCCTCTTCAGGGTCAACCGCCAAGAGGCTTTGAATTGGAGAGCCACCTTCTAAATCAGCCAGCCCATGTCCCTGCACGGGTGCTGTTATTAGGTAACAGCAGCTTTAGAGACAAGGATAAGTAGCCAGGTGCTGGATGAAGAAGCCACTGATCTGCACAGCAGAAGACCAACAACCTCTTCTCACTGATTATCTCTTACCTAACCACACTGAGCTAACCTTGCACTGTTCTGTGGAGGGTGTCCAATATTTTAAGGTGAGCTATGCTGTGTGGCTGTCATTCCCTGGCTGAAGAATTCCGGTTCTATTGAGTCGACCTGTAACTTCCCAGCACAGCACTGCGTCATGAACAGGAAACAAATTCTATGGCTGACTGGGTTACCCAGCAGCTGAATTTATTCTAGAACCAGAATTTTGCTGACAGCTGTAAGTTGACAGTGTGTGTGCTTTCTCCCTGCAAGACAACAGCACTTTGCAGGAGGGGAGCCATCGGGGAAGCCAAAGTCAATAAAGACATGCACTTTCACTTCAGACCAATGTCCTGCAGAGGTCCTCTAACAAGTGTCCAGATTAATACTGCAAGAGAGGAAACCAGTAGCACACACACATACACAGAATGAAATGAAGACATAGGAGAGCACAACCACTGATGTCAAATTTTCCTCTTGATTACATCTATGTGATAGGTATCAGTTTCTTTGCAGATCTTGATTCGTTGAAAGTCACTGCATTTTTTTTAAAGATTAAATTACAGAGCAGCATGGAAAATGAGCTCCTCTCCAACAACCTACAACATTGATTAACTTTGATACGGATCCAGTAATGTAACACTGAAAGGAGTCATTTTGTGTAATAATTGCTGTTCATATTAAACATACATCTTCCCCTATTAGGTCTGGTGTTATAGCGAAATAACATTATGTAGATAGGGCTTGTAAAGGAGTGTTTTATATAGTGGTTTTGTGATATTTTGTGCTTTCCATTTGATAACTGTGAGTCTACAACACTGTATACTGGAAGCGGTTATCTGCATTATTGTGATTCTTCACTGATTTTATTATTCTGTCTCATAATGTGCCAGTACATAGTTCATATAAAGTTGAGAGTAAATTATTTTTTATCTTGTTTTACTGTGTTTTAGAACAAAGCAGCACCAGACATCATTTATAATTAGTACAGCAAAGACATCTGTATTGTTTGGGAGTTTTATTTTTATCTGCTCAGAGCGGCTGAGTGAAAAGTGCTCCTTGACTTCAAAGAGCACTGATAAGCTGAGTCAGGATGGGCCCGTGGACTCACGTCACCAATCTATTACAGAGACACAGAGTTAACTTAAGAACTTTTTCACTCAGCATCTCCACTGTACTGATTGACAGGCTTGGACACAACAGATTAGGTATAAATCCTTAATGCCGTGCACACACGAGACCGTGACATAGAGGCAAAACAGAGAGTGATCATGGGGCAGGATGGGATTGAACGTGTTACTTTGGGCAAATAATAAAATAAAATGTAATGCATTTTCCTGAAAGTACAAGAAAACATTTGACCCTCTGGTGAAGCAAAGATTCATGCCTACTTAATGATCAGAGAACAGCAGATTTCTGTGTGAGGCTGCTGAGATATAATTGCTGCATCTACCTCGTGAGTCAGCACTTAGCTTAAAAGCCAACGGTCGTGACAGCAGATGGAGATTGCCCGAAAACATGAACGACTCCTGGCCAATAGAGTTAGTGGGGAACAAAAGAATGCAGCAGCATGACATCTGAGGGAGGTAAATCTGGAGGGGAGCAACTGGTGATGATTTTAAAACTGCAGAGGAGGAAGGGAGGAAATGTGTATCACAACGTTTTGGGGAGTGTCCAGGCGGCAGAAGAGAGGACCTGTAGAGATGATTGGGAGGAGGTAATGGGTGTAGAGAAGGAGGGACGGGAACAGGACACATTATGATTTAAAGGGGTTGGCTTATGCAACAAGCTGGTTAGCTGCTGATCTGCAGCTGATCGCAGACCTGGCTTCAGCTTGTTGCAGGGACACTCACACGAAGGTTGAAGAGCATGAGTGTGAACCTCACGACTGAATTCAATGTTATCTATACAGCGCTACATCAACAATGTACATGTCTTATTACACACTGTGGTTCCCTAACTGGCAGTTATAGGGGCGGCTCCAATGGGTTGTGAGTCAAATCAAGTAGAAGGATAACAAGATGATTATAAGGAGAAAAATAGCTGTTGCAGTTGTCCCTGAAGGCCACTTTAGGACTGCATGAGTCCTAATCATAAAGCACTGATATAATACTTATATCGACACAAAGGCCACGACCATAACTTGTGATTATGGAGTCATATGCAATGTAGTCATCATTTCAAGGGGGATGTTGATGTGCAAAAACATAAGGCAGAGTTGGAAGCAGCTTTATGATAACCCCCCTGCATGTGCAGTCTGCATCCCCTTAGTTTAATGTAATACTGCCACCTAGTGGTGAGGTGTTCCCAGCTGGAGACGTTGTAATGCTGCTTATCAACCCCTCTCCCACTCATGTTTGGTCCTGCTTCAGTCCTTCTGATCTCTGCTTGTGTAACTCCTGCTGAGGATCGGTGTAAATTCAAATGAATGACCAAAGAAGTTAGTGAAGCAAACATTTCTTTTTGTGCAAACCCAGAGCAGGATTGTCCCACGCACTGTCTGTTTCCAGCTGCTGTGGTGGTGGGTGACCATTGGACGCTCTGTTCAGCCTTGTGCAATCTCCAACCTGAAGCTTCTGCCTGAAGTTAATCAGTGCCCGAGGACCTTCTGCCACAGACGGCCCATTCAGAACAGCTTCTAAGGTTAAACCTGTTTATTTAGCTGATGGAATTTGGAAGTCAGATCTCATTTTGGGGCTGACTGTTTCCTTCTACTTCCCTCTTAATTCTGAATTCTGAACAAGTGTCCTCAAACTGATAAGGTGAGAACTACATTTTGATTGAAGTATTTCCAGACAACATGCAATTTTGATCATTCTCATACATGTATTTTCTCTCTGAGGATTTGGCATTGTTAAGTTGACCAACTAGTTTCATGTTAATATATTAATCATCAAAATTCGACCTATAAACAGCTTCACCTATATGAGATAGATATAGATGGTGAGAGTGGACATTCTGGCTCCTTCCTGTGTGGAATTCTTGATTGGCTTTGGGGGAAATTTTATATTTCTGACGTTTTAAAGTCTTACTTGAGATTTTCACTAACTTGCCAGACAGAATGCAAAGTCTCCAGTGTGTGAGGAGACTGTTGGGTGCGGCACAAGCAACCCGGCTTCTTAAAACGACAAACATGCACAGATCTGTACGCCACTACAACAAGGTAACACTATTGTCCTTACCATTTAGGTATCTAACGGATGCTTGCACGTAGTGAGCTACGATTACCGTATGAATTTCTTTGAATGCAAAGTTTGGTCCGGGTAAGAGGGGAGGGTGGGTTGAAGGACTGGAGGTCAGTAAGGGAAGATGGAATTTCAGAAGGGTGACAATCATACCAAATCATATTTTCTCTTCAATCAATATACTGTATATTACACATTATTTCTTTGAGAGTTTTATAAAGATCTAACTATTGGGGCTGTTTTAAATTAAATAAGCATAAAATAAATACCAAATAAGTGCAGGGACGAGTTAGAGTGAAGAACTTCATGTTAAAATGTAATCAAACAATGGCCTGTTTCTAGGATTGTTTATTTTAGGCATGAGAAAGGCCTTAACTGGGTCAAAGTAAATCTATCTCCACCGTTGTGTTTGCTTTTGCCAAAAAATGTTTAACTTTTGTTAAACGTTAAACAAAATAGTGACAAGGGGTGCGAACTAGTCACGTGACTCGCATGACACATTTGATGACTTCCGAGTCAAATGAGCCTAATGACTTGAAACAGTTGATAGTCTCTCAAAACTTGAAAACTTGAAAAATTGTTTCTCAACCTATGTGATACAGTGGTCAATTTTTACAAAATAGTTTGTAAACGTTACAGAAAGCTCATACAAGGGGAGTTAGATGGTAGATGGTCCAGTTTTTGAACTCCAACTTTGCATTTGGGGGTTTATTTCTCAGTAGCAATGAGTTTGATAAAAAAAAAATTAAAAATGATATTTTCCATTTGGTGTTTTTTTTTGTACTAAAATAATTATTGTATTTGGAAGATTATTTGGACTGACGTATAAGAAATAGCACTGTTACATGTCAGAAGATAAAAAGGAGTACAAAAACACAATTATGATTTTGTATTATTAGTAGTAATATTATTAGTAATATTACTACTAGTAATAATAGCAGAGTGAAGTTTATAAGCAGTATTACTGACATGTCATGCCTTTGGTACGACTGTTACGATGGACTCTTATTTTGAAAACCTTCCAAGTTCTCTTAGTACTTCTTCCTAAACCGAGAGAAGAAGAAAATCCGGAAGTCTTGTGAGTGAAGACATTCGTTTTTTGTATTTAAACGTCAGTGACCCCTCAGCTGTTTGAGTAAAGAACGTCATCGTCATCTTGGAAAACTAGTGTAACAGCAGGTGCAGATGTTGACTGAGTGACATAATATTGTGATGCCATAAGTATTTTGATTGCGTGATAGTAATACCTCGAACTCGTATACCGCCTGAGCACACTATTGTAGCGACCCTCTAAAACAGACCTGGGCATGTCACGGCCCGCGGGCCACATCAGGCCCGTTAGCGGTCCCTGTGTGAGGTCAATACTGTAGTGAATTAGGAATCAAAGATAAATAAGTGAACATCATGCACGCAATACAACTGCTGCATTTATTGTGAAGGCGAAGGTGACTTAACACAATTATTTTACTTGTGGTCTTCCTGCGAGCGTTAGCAACCTGTGTCTCCATCTGCCTGTCGATCACACATGTGCGTGTATGCAGTGCGCGCTGCTGATTGTTGGGGCTCACTGCAGCGGTGGGCGGACCCTGTGGAGCTCGGTGTTTTTCGGCTGTATATGTGGCTGCAGACCGATCGATGGCGTTGCTGCTGAGCTGCATGACCGTTTCTGAGAGTGCACTACATGTTCTGTCTGACAACTTCCCTTGATCTCCACTTTGTCTGAGACGCTACCACAATTTCCCCAAAGAAAAAATACTTTTGAGTGCTTTGACTGCAGCCACAGTCCAAATACGTGGCTTAGTGAGAGTTAACTTGACCTGAAAAGCATTAAAACCGCTGTTCTCACCTCTGTTTGATCCTCGTAGATGATGGAAGAGGACAAACCGTGGGCTCTGATCTCAGAGGTGGGCGAACAAGGTTACCTGAAAGAATCCTCTGACCTAATGGAACAACACTTCCGAATCATCTGTCACAGAGATTTCCTGCAGAACCCCCTGCTGCACGGTCCCAAAATCCAGGCCATGTTCATTTGGCAAGGCTTCCCCGCAGCCGAGCCGTCCCTCCTCAGCTCGCTTCCCGCGTTGAAGGTGGTCGCCAACGGAGGAGTCGGCATTGACCACCTGGACGTGCCCTACATCACCAGTCTCGGGGTTAAGGTCACCAACACGCCCGGTGTGGTCAGCAACGCCACTGCAGATATCGCCATGGGTCTGCTTCTGGCATCGGCAAGGAAGATTGTTGAAGGTGAGGTCAAAGGTCAACTGAGTTCTTACAACTGAGTTCTTACAACAAGGAATTGAAGCTTCTTAAGGAAGCTCATTGCTGACACAGGGATCATGAGCGCTATGCAAGTATTCTCTGTAAAAGCCCAAACAGGTAACAGGTGTATTTTCTGTTAATAGGTCATCAAATATCTGTGGATCCGAAGACTACACATATACCACAATGCCTCATGGGATATGAAGTCACAGGCTCAACTCTGGGGATCATTGGGATGGGACACATCGGACAGAGAATCGCTCAGAGAGGCAAAGGATTCGACATGAAGATCCTGTATCACAACAGGAACAGAAGGTAAAACCATTACGGAATGGATTTATAAAATACTTTCTTGCTTTGTAAAATATATCACCGCCTTTAGCATTTTATGAAGGAAAGAGGAAATATTTAAATCCTTTCCTGGTTTCTTGTTTCAGGAGTGTCGAGGATGAGCAGGCGGTGGGGGCGAGTTACTGTGAGAACATTGCTGACCTGCTGAGACGGTCAGACTTCGTTGTGCTGGCGGTCAACCTGACTCCTGAAACCACCGGCCTCATCAGCGACAGAGAGCTGTCCCTCATGAAACCCACAGCAACACTGGTCAACATCAGCCGAGGTACGAATAATGTGTTTCCTCAGACTTTACTCCTCTTTACTCTTTATTCAGAGAACAACCACCTTCAGCCTGACGTTGCTCTCTCCTCATGTCTCAGGTCTCGTCGTGGACCAGGATGCTTTAGTCAAAGCTCTGCAGTCGGGAACGATTCGAGCAGCAGCGTTAGACGTGACTCATCCGGAACCTTTACCGAGGTCTCATCTCCGTGAAAACACACACACACACACACACACACACACACACACACACACACACACACACACACAGACGCACACACACACACACACACACACAGACACACACACACACACACAGAGACGCACACACACACAGCATACCGTTAAACACCGGGCACACACACTCAGAAACACATAAATAATTCATCACACAGCC
>CAAKHC010008827.1:28587-41251 GCA_901007825.1 Macroramphosus scolopax | reverse complement strand
CCCCCCCCCTTATTTTTCCTCGCCAGACAACACCGCCGTGGTCACAGACGTTGTATGTGAACAACAGGCGCCGAGTTTTATCTCCAGGCCATTTGGATTTTCGCTTCTTTTTTTTTTTTCCCTTCCAAACCTCATTTCATCCGTGTTGAATGCTGCTATCTTTAGCTGCAGGCTACAGGCTGCGACCGCCTCCCAGAGCGGCTCGGCGGCAGCTACATGTACGCTGAATAACAATCAACGTGTGGATTTGATCAGGCGGTTCATTACCGCCCGCCGCCGCCGCCGCCGCCGCCGACTGTCCATCAACACGACGGAGGATGAGGGTTCCATGTTGCCTCTTTCATCTGCTGCAGAGACGTGTAATTTTCTATTGATTTCTCCTCCATTGATTTCTTTCTCTTAATGCACCCGAAGTGAGCCAGCTCGCCCTCCGATTGGACACGAGGGCTCCGGCTGCGTCCACGCCGGGTCGAGGTGTCTGACTCTCGGTGAAGTTAAGAATGTTGTGTGTGATGTCACATCCTCCCTCAGCGAGGAGATCTTACCGTGATATGTTGGTCCATAAAGGAACATGACGAGCTGTATGACGAGCTGTATGAGCATCCTTCTATGAGCTGGAGGGCGGAGAACCTGTTGATCATGGCTGCACATTCCCCACAATGACGAAGGTTTTTCATGCACACTAATGTGGAAATAAATTATCTGCACTTTACTGCTTCACTCTCTCACTGCTCTTCTTTTTCTTTCCAGCTCCATCTTACACTCGTTACTTTATATCCCCCCTCCTCCTCCTCCTCCTCCTTCCTCCGAGTCTCAGTTTCAAAAGGCTAATGCATTGAAGCATATAATTATATGAACCTCCGCCCCACTTCCATCCTGGCTCCTCGAACATCCCTCTCCTCCAGTCAACCTGCATTGACGCAGGCGAGGAGAAGACCAAGTCACAAAGTCAGCGTACGATGATGAATGAAGGAACATATGCAGCAAACAAGCTGTCGTCGTGACATTGCTGTGGGCATGTCGCCCCGTCACCGAAATAGATCCGTGTTCTTTGGTCGTCGTCCCCCCCCATCAGCTCATATCACGTGAAGCTGCTCAGAGCTTCAGACGTCAGTTAAAGGACATCGTGTGGGGTCGGGACTGACTCAGGAAGTTCATTTCCTAATGTTGCACCTCGTATCCCGACGTTAGAGCGCCACACATACGAGCGGCGCGAAGGTCAGGTAAAATAAAATCCAATCAATTCCATTTATAGAAATGTTCTCTTTGTCCAGAAAGAGCCCCCGTGAACAGGAAGATGTAAACGCCGTGATTCATCTTGTCTCCTGCTGATGTTCACTGGAGCACGAGGAGATGACAAAGACCGCATAACATCCAGATAACGACAAATAAGAGACGTGTCAGGGGAGGTGAAGGCGGCTTTTCGTCCCTCAACTTCAGGATACAGCAGAAACCTGAAGGCCACGTTTCTGCTGTGAGAAGGTGAAGAGGATCAGCCTGCCTCTAGTTTGTGAATTAAACACGACGAGGCTGCTGAGCGACTGTGTTCAGGTCGGCCGTGATCTGCTGAGGGATGATTTGAGGTAAAGTTTGAGCTGACCTTTCTCCAAGAACGTTTGTGGGTGTGAGTCCTTCGTGGGCCCAAACGTAATGTGACATTGTCCTACAGGTACGAACACACATGTGCCTGTGTGTGCATGTCACATTGGTTTCAGGAGGCTGTTCTGCTCTGCAGAGATGAGTCACAGGTGTGTTACAGCCAGGGGACCGTTTCTTTTAGTGTGTGATTCCATGCGCCTCGTATTCTGCAGCGTTGACCTCTATCGCCCCCCCTGGTGGCCGGCTGCAGTATAGGTCATGTTTACAATGCTAGCGGATGGGACTTAAATATAAATTCAAAGTACACATGTTTTCACCCAAAGTTGGCATTTTAGGAAGTTCTTATCAAGTCCATCAATATGAGTTTCCTGACACATTTGGCTTGAATTAGTTATTGGATGCGGCGTGATGATTGACAGCTGCTCTGGGACGTCAGGGAGGCTCGCATGGAGCGTGCAAACTGAGCGTTGCATTCAGGAGCACGCTGTGCATTGAGCCTTTCCTCCACCAGGTTGGAGGCTAACCGCTGATGTCATCGCACACTCAACATGTATGTGAAGTTAAGATAAGTTAAGTCGGTCCATCGTCTTCAGAACGATCTCTTCAACCATCGTTCACATCGTGTGTTCGATCTGGACGTCTGATGATCGTCTGAGCAAGGCGACTTCACGGAGGAGTCACAGGTATCATCACCAGATACCATCAGCAGCTCATATGCATGCCAACAACCGGGAAGGATCGATGACTGGACGGGCTTAAAGAAAGATGTAAAGGAGGATGGATTTATGATCAATAATCAAAGCTTGCAGGTATCATAACATCATTATACAGAAGGAGAAGTCAATGGCGCATTGTCGCAAAGAAAAACACTCTTTTTGTTTCAAAGTCATCGTCCCAAATCCTTTTTTTTATGACATAAATATTCATTTGTGCATCTGTTTTACATAACAAGTTCATGGGAGCTTTGTGTTCCCTCGTGCACACGCGGTGATGTTTAATGACTTCTCTGCAAACACCAGAAGAATTACCGGGTAGTTAGAGTGCAAAGAAAGACGAAACAGGAGAGTGACGCCGCCCACGACTGACAGCCGAGATACGGGCGCGTAACGAAAGCATTAAATACTCCGTCTCTTCATCATCTCTCACTTCAAACTGAAGCTTCTTGAGGTGCTTTTAAACTCGCTGAGCTGCTCATGTTCTTCAAGGTAAATATCGCAGCTTCCTGGCGGCGCGTGCACGAGCTGCTGCACGAGCTGCACGAGCTGCTGCACGAGCGCCGCGCTTCAAACGGATTAACACTGAGTTACAGTTAAATCAACAGTCATGTAATCAATTTAATTGCTTTTATCTCTTTAAAGTTATGCTGCCATTGGATGGCAATTAGGAGCCCTCCCGCCATTTATAATTATTTTTTTTATTTTTTATTTTTTAATCTATTCGTATTCATTTATTCATTATCAATTTTCCTTTTTCAAATTTTTTATTTTTAATTTATAATTTAAAAATTGAATTTTAAACCTCAAATTTTATAATTCATTACTTCATTCGCTCATTTATTTAGTACATAAATTATATTACTACACATGATTCATTTCTGACCACAACCCAAACACACTGTCACTATCTAACGTCAGCTGACGTCCTGTTTATTATCCTTCGTGTCCTTAATTCACTCGTCTTTGCTTCCCCTTTTCTGTCTCCGGCGACTCTGCAGGGAAAAGTCTGCAGAGTCTTCAGCTCCGCCACGTTCGTCCTTCAGCTGACGGCGGCCACCAGAGTGCGTCAAACCAGCAGAGAGCCATAAAACCGAGGCAACGTGTTGAAAGATGCCAACACGCTTCGTCCTCTTGACAGGTGATAATTCTCTTCGTCAGCACAACGCAGCAACTTTCACATCACACCGAATCATCTCAGCCATTCTTCCTGCAAAGACCCGTACGGCTTTGAACATGAACAAACATTTGTTTCATACATGTGGTGTATGTGCATGTTCCTTTACACTCCATGCACGCTGGGATGCTCCTTTATCTCCCCAGACAAACTCTACATCCACTCCAGCGCCGCTCAGTATGTTGTTATTTTCCTGTAAGTACAGTTTTGTCCTCCCATTAGCATAGAGAGCGGATATATATGATGTTTAAGTCCCGACTTAGCAACCTCAGCATGCAGTAACTGAAGGCAGAGACGGGCTTTGCATTCAAGCGATCCCAGTTTGGGAGCTTATTATGCAGCGGAGAGTGCGAACGCAGTGGAGCACCAGGACGACGAAGACACACACACATTGTTATTCTGCCCGTCTGTATGTTCTGCATTATGTGTGCGTGTACGTGTGTGTGTGTGTTCAAGGACGAGTGAAAAGTTCATCAGTTTTTCTTGTTTTCCATGTTTCTTTTTCCTGAAAGTGTTTTCAGTCGGTTTCTTTGGGATGTTTGTTTCTTTCTTATTTAAAACTATTTTAAGTTGTCTCCTCCCAGTTGTGTTATTGATGGAGCTGCTTGGTTCCCCCCCCCCCCCCTCTCCCTCTCTCCTTCTCTCAGTTATATAAGCTTATTTATTATTTAGTTCCAGTCAAAGTGAATATTAATTAGCCGCGACCCTGTTTGATGCTGCAACTGGGGCCTGTTAAATTGATGCTGCGGAACAACTCTGGGACCAAAACGAACTCAGTTCAAACCCACTCGTTTATTCATGTCAGACTCATCGACTGCACTCAAACTTTCTTTTTTTTGTTCGCCAGGGTTCCTCACTTCTTTATTTATGTGCACTTTTGACAGGCTTTGATGATGATCGGGAGAGAAGAAGGAGAAGATTATCCCAATTATTAGGAGAACAAGATTGCATTCTGTGTGTGCATTCATATAATTATTAACAATGCCTGGAGGTCTACGAGATACAACCCAGAAATCAAAACGTGTGTGTGTGTGTGTGTGTGTGTGTGACACGAGTCTGTGAGTAGCTTTAAATTGTGTCATCATTTACCCAAAACACATTAACTGCTTTTCTCATTAGGGACTTCAATACCGGCGCTGAGAGAGGACCAACAGAGACGTTAAATATAATTCCTTCCCTTTGATGTAGAATCTTCAGGAGGACGCAGGAGAGCCGGCTATGATCTCGTGTATTTGCTGGAGGTATGTATTCGTCACACTCTAATGACGCGCCGCTGAGCACGCACACGAGGGTCGCAAAGGTTATGAAAAAAAAAGGCAATCAGCTATGCAAAATATAAATGCACCTCAGCGACGGTGCTCTGGGGGGATAATGCACGTTTATTCCAAAATGATGCATGTTGATGAGCCACAGTGGAAGAAGACACACACAGTGTTTATACGTTCTAATGCTCCATTGTGATGTTCACTATCTTCATGTATTAACTGCCTGGCTGTGCTTAAATATTGGAAGAATGATTCGGACCTCGGGGGATTTGCTTTTTCTAATGACGAGCGTTTATTGGAAAGAAGGAAAAACACTGCTGAGCCTGAAAATGAAATTTAAAAACTGTAGCGTTGGTGGGAGACACACGACCTGCAATCATGCACTCTGCACGATCTGAGCCCGGTTCCGACCCGATGTCGGTCAGCTCTCCTCTCCGTCACTGCGCCTGCACGAGGTGGAAAATAGTGCCAAAAATAGGTCCGCCGGTGCGATCGCAGATGATTTACATTACATTTATGATATTATGCAGTCCAATGTAGGGATGTCAGGGTTAATAAAAGCGGGAGAAGTCAAGTCAAGAGCTGGCTGAACTCCACCAGGAGGAACTCCCTCCGAACCCGCCCTCAACCAGCGCTCGGCGTCTTGATACCGATGTACAAAGGTGCCCTTTGAGACGCAGCGTGTCGTCAATTAACTCCGATATAAAGTCTTGATATGTTGTCAGCCCTGTGATTGAGTCGCGACCAGTCCAGGGTGACCCCGCCCCCTCGCCCAGGGTCACCTGGGATTGGCTCCAGGTTCCGCCATTTTTTCCGTAGCCTGCTGAGACTTTTCATTGCTGCTATAATATCTGAGGTGACGTTGGCACAGAAACAAGCAGGAATTATATTCTAAACATATTATCTAATCACTTGAGTTGATCTAATCCCAAAAATCCAACAGGCCTCTTCTATTGATGATGAGGAGCGAAAGGAAGGAGAGATAGAAGAGCTCCACCACCCGGGTGTAGAGCTCCACCACGCCTCGCTGCCTCGCTGAATAAACCGCAGCATGACATGCTTTTCATATTAATGAGAGACAATTAGTGTTGAGAAACAGTGAGACACTCCTCTCCCATGTGTCAAACACAACATTCTCTCCCTTCAGTGTGGGCTCGTTTGCGATGCACCCAGGGCTTATTACTGGATGGATGGCTGTGGCCGGGGTTGTTGACTCAGCACCGCGCCACAGCGTTTTAATTGCAAAAGCACCGTCTACAACATATGGTGGCTCGACCGTGCAGGTCGTCCTCTCTCTCATCAATACTGACACTTAAAAATCTATCGATTACTACACAGGCGAGATTTACTTACAAAACAGCTTTCGGGAGCGTGCAAACACTGTTCTACTTTACTTTACTTTACAACCTTGTTGCCTGTTTTTGACATTAACAGGGAACAAAACTGTTAAAACCAGAAGTCATGTCGATTGATAAGTGCTCCAACCAGCAGGGTGTCGGGACATTATCAAGTGAAGCCTGTGAGCTAATCCAGGCCGTCGATTCAAATCTGCTACGGCACCCACGACATCCACAGTATGAACCCTCCACATTAGGGTGGTGCTCTATCTGTTGGTGCTGCTTGCTGCCATGAGACTTAACTGGAATATCTGCTGTAACTCGATACGCTACGTCTCAATATGCAGGAAAAAAAATAAAAACAAGGTACAAATGAATAAATATTATAAGACATTATTTAAAATAATTAAGTAAGCAAAACATTCATCCTTCATTGAATAGTGAAGGATGCATTTCATTGCATTAATACATAATGTATCCCAATCTGCAGCTGGGCACTCACCTGCAGGGCGGACGTTATTATCCTCCCTCTGCACTGATATTACTTCCCTACATACGCTTCCTTTGGGCGGTATGATTAGGAAACTCTCCTAAAATGTCTATGCAGATGACGCCTGCTTATATGAAACCAATCTGTTAGCTAAACTCCAAGTCTTGTCTCCAGGATATAAAGATGACCTGCGAACTTTCCGATATTAAACTCGGTAAAAGTTATAACGAGAAGGCCTCGCTGTGAGGGAGCCTTCGAGGCAAAGAAATCACCAGAGATGCATGGTAATGCTGACAGCTTCCTGCCACCGTTATTAAAACACCAGAGAGGTAATATCTCCTGTAAGAGTGCTGTTCATCCCCTCTGTCAAGGTTTGGACACATGCAACGGGATGTTTCCTGCATACAAAGTCAGTATTGTTGCTGTAATTAAACACTGACAGCAAGCGACGAGCCCGACATCTGCACACGCCACAAACTCTTTCTTCCCCTGCTGCCATATAATAGTGTTCCCCCCACTATTGTGGCTTAAATTGCATTTTCCTTTCAGGTGATTATAGAGTGGAGGTGTGAAGTCTATCACATGCGCTACCTGTCATCCTCTCCCACCGCCTCGCATAGATGCATTTGCCTCTGTCGATTTGCTATATGTCGCGATTCATGAGAGAAGTGTCAGGCGTCGTCAGCCTGAGATAGGCTTCCGTAGTACAGTGTGTGTGTGTGTGTCTGTGTGTGTGTGTGTGTGTGTGTGTGTCACCGTGACACAGTCACGGCTCCGAACGGCCAGCCTGCTGGTGACTAACCTGATTTCATCTGACAGCTTTCACATAATCTCCACTTCATCCCCAAATAGAAAGAGGAGGTAGAGGAAGAGGAGGCTCTGAATGGATCAAACAAGCAGCGCTCGGAGATACACAGTCTGAATTCAAGTGTTTTCTGATGACAGCCGAGATGATTAATGACATTATGCAGTTTCTGGTCTTTTGTATTTGAATGGCCGTGATTAATGTTCCAATTAGAAAGGAAGTTCATAATGTGGCATATCTGTGCTCTTCAGAGCTGAAGGATGGAGTGATGAATTTGGTCTTGTACTTGCCGTACACTTTAATTTGTCCCAAGTATCATCTGCTAACATAGACAGGGTGGGATTCATGACCTACACCGCAGCCGACCACCAGGGGGCGATGGAGAGCTTCACTTTTGGTATGTGTGTAACAAAAAAATGAGGATAAACTTATTAAAGAAAAATACATACTTGTGATTCTGATCTTGTTCCACAAGATGACATCAATACACAGTCTGTAGGACGGCAACAAATACTTCAAAAGCACAGAAACTTCTCTCCCGCAGTATTTCCAGCTTCACCGGAGTCAGGTTTTCTGCCATCTGTCAATATATACTATTATAGGAGACACGTCTACAACAACGTCGGAGCCCCGTGAAGGAAAAGACGACCTTTCACTCACAAGACTTTTTAATGGATTCATACAGAAGGAAACTGTTGAAGGCTTTCGGACTCCTCTCTTTATATACCGGCTGCACCATTTGGCGTCATTAGATACAATATATGACACAGAGGGATCAACCCATAAGGAGGCAGGTTGGGGTTGTGGTTGCATCCGACACAGCCGGAGACAGGTGACTCAATTCTCATTGGACAACGAGTCCAGACTGCGGAAAGTGGGAGTGGCTATTCATGCACGTTGAAGGTAAACTTTTGGTTGATGTGTCCGCGGAGTCGTCTACGTGTCTCATAATGACGAGAGGCACAAAATTGGTACCTTGTGCATCGGTACGGCCTGAGTGAGCCGAGTGCGTCTCTGATTGATGAATCAGACATCGATAAAGACTTCAGGTGAAGAGAAAACAGACTCAAATTGAGTTTAATGACTAGATTTTAGCACAAGGACGATACAAAGCCAGGACGCATCATATCCGTACCGTCTGATTACCGTGACAACCATTACTGGAGGTATGTGATCCAACATGCAGCGGCCTCAGACAGAAAAAAGGCATCTGAGCAGCGAGATAACAGGTGATGACAGGTAGATAACACTTTCTGAGATGGTGTTTTTTCCATCATCACTCATAAGCACCAACCTTTCACCTCTTCAGTGAGAAGACTTGTCACGGTTCAGCTCTCAAAACACTCAGACAACATTTTATCAACGCTCAGAGAACCAGTCCGTGTTGTGACGGCCCGGTGCTGCCAGTCAGGGCATTGTGCTCAGTTTCCAGGGTAATTAAATGTCTTTCTTCCCGCTATTGTTATGAACCCTTCTGGTATTTAGAGTTTATCTGTCACTGTAATGAGGCGGTTTCTGTGGTACCTCCCCTCCCTCTGCGTTTTTGAAAAGAATTTGAATATATCGAATTATGCAAACCTGCCACACATGGAAAGACTAATGAAAACAAGACAGTGGGAAATTAATTCTGAAGCGATTTGAGAGTCGGTGCCAGGGAACGTTAGAAAAGCACAATAAGGAGGAGCCTCGCTCAGTTAGAGGCGATACGACTGAGGTCTTTAGAGGAAGAGTTTACAGGGTGTGAGCACCATCAGCAGCCTATGAAAGGTTCACTTTAAATGCTAATATCACTGTGGCCGTGCGGACTCTACACAGCTCCCTTTCAATCTCATTTAAATCATTATCATCCAGTTATTAAGTCCGGCTCTTCATAACCTTCTGCATATAGGCTGGTGGTGAAAGTGTTATAGGGTGATATGCATGGAGGAGATAAAACCCCTCGAAGAGGTCAGGACCTCCTATAAGTCTTGACTCATAAAGTCTGATCTTCTCCACCAGTGTAAAGAAGACTTGTCCTATTCAACTCGCTCAGCTCATGGAAGCTTGTCAAAAAAGTGCATTTCCTCAAAACCCCGAGTGGCAAGTTAAGTATTTGAATAATAATTTGTGGGCGTCTTAGTTCCTACTAATACTTTTGTTTGATTGAGGAAATACATGTTTTTCATCACTTAGCTCAGAACTTTCTGAATTGTTTTGACAGCACAATGTTCAACCTCTCACTTCAAACAAAAATCAATATTATTCCGTCAAAAACACTTTTGATAAACATTTAATTGGTAAACCAGAAATCGAGTTTCATACTGTATATATGGTCTGTATGAGTATTTTCACACGAGACTAAACATGCACATAAATCTGTACGCTGGTTCCAAAATAATGATACAGGCACACTGGTGCACCCCAGGGATCCGACCCGGGACCTCTATTATTCTGTATTATTCTGAGAACTATTTAAGGTCAAAATAAAAATATTTTATTTAATTTTTTTTATTATTAGTAGAAGCCAGTCGCATTTTTCTTACATTCATTTTAATATATATATTTATATATTCTGAGTATATCTCCGCTGAACAGAAAAAGTTTCCAGGGACATAATGTTTATTTTAGGGCAGTTGTTATTTGCGTCGTGCTGTCGCTACTTTAACGTGACTTACAACCTCAGTCCTCCACAGTCCTGATAAAGACTTCGGGGGCCTCCTCGCACTGAGCAACAATATATTCCCTTATAATCTATCGTTATTTTTAATCGTGTTCTTTTTCTTGTGCTGAAGTGTATTTTTCGGTCGCTAATGAGATTCCGGTTTCCCCGCAGTTATGTATGAGCAAGGGCACTAAAAGTTATTTCCCTGAATCGTGTCCTTACTTTGGAATTGTGCCGTGCCATTGTTCATACGTAATTCAACTTTATCTTAATTAAATCAATAATATTACCTTCATTATGTCTGCTTTAATTGCATGCTAATATATCCGCTGGGATTCTTCTTTTTTTTTTTTTTTTCTCCTGATTTCTGTCCTGTTTGTGTTTCTTTCTCTATTTCGGTCGACCTTGAGTCTGAAATCCCTGCGTGTCCATCATTATTAATTAACAGCTGTGCACTCTTCTCCAGAGATGTACGGATGTCTGCTGCCTTTGTCGGGCATCCTCTCTCTCTCTCTCTCTCTCTCTGCGGCGGTGTGAGTGCTGATGGTCTACAAGTCTCTGCGAGAGCAAGGGGAGGTAACCAGGACCTCTTGAACTTCACAAGTCCCACCGGGGTGAGACGACTTTGGGTTGGAATTATTCCCCGATATTAACGTCTCCCGAAAGCCGGCAGATGCCACTCAAACTGACGTCTACCGGGGAGAATGCGGCTGACGCTTCCCCTGCAGCGGCTGTCAAACATGCATCTCAAAACACTGAAGGAATATTCTGAAGACCACATGCAGCGTGTTGAATAAAAGCCTTCAGTTGTCATTGTTACAATAAAATATAATAATCTGTTGTGGGATTACCGTTCTACCTGGGTTCACCGGGGTTTGTTTGTCTAGCGTTCTGAGGACAAACCTCCTGAGGGCAGTTAGAACAAATTTGCAACACGTACGGCGGTCAAACTGCTCTGTGACGCACGCTTCTAGCTTCCAGCGAGTGGGAGATAAAAAATATCCGGTGGACAAGCAGTACAGAGGAGGACTATTATTGTAAGACCCCGTATCTGCCCGCCGCTATTAGCATGCGTTGCCTTAAACAGCCCAGCGTTTCCACGGGTTTTAATCCAATTCACGAGGGAAACGGAGGCACGTAATGTATCCATCTATTAGTCAGACGATGTCCTTGTAGCATGTAAACTGCAACGTGGACTGAATATTCTATAAGCGGCTCAAGTAAACACCTTCATGATGAGGGCTTGAACGGGGGCAGCTGTGGCCTGGAGGCTGGAGCAGCGGGCTCGCTGTGTGTTCGCATGTCCGCGACCTACAGGCGGGTCGAATGCAGAATAAAAACAGTGTTTGCATCATTGCAGCCCATCAGCAGCAACCCCGGCTGCACACTATACATCACGCAGGATTCATTCTCGTTTTCGAACCCAAACAGAAGAACCTCCAATTAAATCAGACGACCTGATAGCAATGACCCAGAAAATAATAAATCACATTGATTTTTTTTTTTTTTTTTGTTGTTTATAGTGTGACAGTGAGGTTGGAGCCGGAACCCACAACTCACCCGGTGGAGGTTCAGCGCCTCGGACAGCAGCCGTCACACATGGCTTCCCAGGAGAAGAAGGGCAGGCATGTAAAACCTGCAGACCCGGACACAGCCGGTGAACCACAAACGGAGCAGGGGAGGCAGCCCAAGGTGAAGCTGCAGGAGCGTTGCTCCCACCGTTGTTCGATATCCCCAGACTCCCCGATGGTGTTTCGGGCTCCCAGGTCAGCGGTCAGTGCTACATGGCCATCATCCTCCATACTATAGGGATTCGTTGCCATGGCAATTAACATGAAGGAATGAAGTCAGAGGAGTGGATTCACTGCATTCAGGCTATCGTGGTAATCCGGGCCCATTCCAATTCGTGGAGGTCTACATACATTTTGACTCCTACAGGGGAAACACATATTTACTTTTTTATGGAAATACCTGGAAATCCCTTCCGGACACCGTGACAAACATTATCCTTAATTATCGGCCCAAAACGTCTTTGTGTGTAAGACCCGCCCCCTAGCGAGAGACTAACCAATCAGGCTCTTCCTTGTGTCTGGAACACAGTGAGTCTGCATCACGTTGAAGCTTGTGAGCATGGTACCGGGACGACTGGAAGTTTCTTTCATTCTTGACGCCAACCTTCAGGTATTATGATGCTTATTGATTATTCAGATTTGAGCTGTAAGTTCATGTAACAGAAATTTCCGGTTTTGGCTTTTAAACTGATTAAAATCTGAATATTAGGTCCCGCCCGCTGCAGAAAGTACAATGATTTTGCTAAACAGCGTGGTTTCGGATTGGAGGGCAGAGCGGCAACAGTGGGCTGTAGCAGGGATTCGGATTGGAATGCAGCCTCGTATTATCTGTAAGAGGAAAAACATCAGTAACACACGAATCCACTTGTTTAGCGGTGCCGGGATCACATTCAGAAAATGTGTTGGACTTGTGAAAATCCTTTTTCTTCCGTCGCGGGGTCGAGCCACGGATTCAGTCGCACACACACACACACACACACACACACACACACACACAAGGCTGCAACACACACACACACAGAGGCTGCAGACACACAAATGTAGAGACACAAGCATGCAGATGGAA
>CAAKHC010008827.1:11692-25215 GCA_901007825.1 Macroramphosus scolopax | reverse complement strand
CAGTAACACAAAACAGGGAAAGTAACAGGGACCGTTTTCTTTCATGGTGCAGATTTAAAGGGACAGTTCACCCCTAATTCAGAATAACATAAATAATGTAGTGCCCTCTGGATTATACATATATATATATATATATATATATATATATATATATATATATATATATATGTGTGTGTGTGTTTCCCTGGTTACCTGTGTGCTCCCTGCGCTTGAGTCAGTTCCTCATTTCCTGGAGGATTCAAAAGAGCGGGAAAATTAAACAATGACAGGAAGTAACAGAGACATACAAGGTCATACTTTCAAAATAAAAGAGGTAGAACAATGATAGAACTGATAGGATGTGTAGATTAAATTTAGCTTGTCTTTTCTATATTTCTTAATTTGTTATACTTCTACTGAATTGACACATCAATGTTAAAGGTACCTAAATGCCTTTTGTTTTTATTTTGTGTGCGACGAGTCCCACGTGATTTGACGCACTGAGCAGTTTCCCCATCAGATTTCATACTATTTTCATATCAGTTTCTCTAAATACGTCTACGGTTTTGTCTCCTAATGAATCATTATGTTCTCATTTTCTTGCTCATTATCCCGATAAGACCGACTAACTAAAGAAAAGAAAAGGAAAATGTAAATCAATATTTGTTTCTGACTGGCTCAGTTGGGACTGTAGCATTGAAAGCGGGGGGGGGGCGGCTGCCACAGCTATCGGAGGTAACCTGTGCTTGTGTGCGATCGAGGCCACGTGTGTCTATGCGAATGCATTGATAATCTCTCAGACGCGCCGGGGAGTCTCTCTTCCCTCTGTCGCTGTCAGGCAGTAATCGCTGATTAGAGGCTCAGCTCGTCACACCGCGTTGGAAGGTTTTCTCCTGATACAGAAAAACGTGCCTCATCTGAGCTGTCAGAAAGCTCGCTGCCGACACGCAGACGCTTTCAGTCGGGGGGTGGAGGATACAAGTGCCATGAGAGCGGTTCACAATGAGCCTGCGGAGCCTGTTTGTGTTGGTGAGGTGCTCTTCAACAGTCACAGGGGGGTTGAAACATTAGGAAAAGCTTCTATCTGAGGCGATGCAGCTTCCTACTTCTGTGAAACAAGTCACAAGGGGGAATTTAAGCTGTTCCACGCGGGGTCTGTTCTACTAATTGAATGATTTGATGCAGGTCTGATAGCACAGCCATTGTTAGCTTCCACATCCTGCACCAATTAGTTACCTCCAAACCAAAGAGGTTGTTTTGTTTCTCGCCGCCATCGGTTGGATTGTTTGTCGTCGTGCAGCTGAACCGGCGATCGCTCAGACTCTGTCCGGCTCTGTGACCCTTCGGCCAACAATCTTCAAGAGATCTGACGCACGTTAAGCTTTATTACAGGAGCCATCGGACCCGGGGGGGGGGGAGTCTTTTGTCAGGGGCAGGTGGAAGACAACGTTCCCTCGAGCTTTAATAAAGAACTCTTAACTCACATCAGAGTGCCGGTGACCTCTCGGGGTTGTGAACTTAATCTGAGCCGAGCATTTAATGTCTCATCCCGACTGGAGGACGACGGTGAAGCTTCGTCTTGCAGGATTTCCCTTTTGCACATGCTCACTAGGGGGTTTGTGTTCTTGTTTCCTCTGCAGAAAGCAATTCATTCAATCCCTCCTGCTGAATCAATGCGCCAAGGTGAGAGAGCGCAGGGCTCGAGAGGGGAGACGGCGTTCATGATGATTGGTTTCATGTTAAGTCACACCCAGAGTCCGACCTGGTTCCGCACCCAGATTATGCATCATTTACTAATGTGAGAGGACACAAATGCTCTATAGATGAAGATTAGACTGTGACAACACCCATTGCAGTTTACTGAAGTGTGTTGATCTTCTCAGCCCCCCCTCCCTCCCCCCTCCCCCACAACCAGTGAGCTGCACAGCTCATCGGCTTCATGATGATTTCCAATTTCCCAGATAACCTTCTTCTTGCTTCCACAGATGTCGGTAATTTGGGAGGCTGTTGGGTCACCTCAGACTGTGTCTGATCCGACTCAAATAACCAGTTTACTCCACGTCCAATCTGAATTCATCTATTTGTTTCCGCTAACATTCCTCTGCTTCCCTCTCTCGTTGGTGTGCGTTGCTTCCTAACGACCTCTCCTCTCATGCATATTTTATTCCATGTTCTCAGTCACATTTGAAAAGAGGCTAATTTGCAGCATAAATATTTGATACGGACCTTTTTTATATATTTCCACCGCCCACATTTCAATTAGCTGCAGAATGTTTCAGTGGGCTCACGATTTAAAGGTTTTCTAGCCACCGTGAAAACTATTTCCCACCCTTAGTACCTTCCTGTGCTGTTTGTGATGCTACCATAAAGAAACCTTCATGAGAGACCTTTAAACGCCTCTTCAGACCCACCCTGTTGATGACATTCAGCACACTTCACAGGGCATGAGCACAGTATCTGTAACGAGTGGTCGCAGCTCTGTGTGTTCCCATCTCGTGACGCCTTCAAAGACCAGGAGGGCCGCGGGAGGCCGCAGCACCTCATCAATCAAAGACGGAGTAATCGGACACACAATGCTGCAAATCGCCCAGGAGGACGAGAATCAATGTAAAGCGAAATTAGCCCAGCGGACGAAACTGACGGAGATGGAACAAGTGGTTCGCAATTAGATATGAATTTCCAATTATGATAAATACGGTGATTCAAGGGGGGCTTGTTTGTTGGCACTGGATTCTCTCAGGGTGGCCAAGTGGAACCGTTCTGCATCAGCTGGTTCGGAACGTGCAGCGGTCTCATGGCCAGTAAGAAATACTATTAACGCCAACCTTGGAAACTGGATCTCAGCTCATTCTCAGAACACCGGTACGACAACGGCGTAGGTTGAACGGACCTGAAACAACCTTTGTATGACAGGATACGGGCGACATGGTGGTACAGTGGGTAACACTGGGTTCCAGGTTCAAGCGCTTCTGTGTTTGTATATCCTCCTCATGCCGTTGTGAGTTTCCTCCGGGTACTCCGGTTTCCTCCCACACACCAAACTCTTTATGTGTGAATTTCTCTATAACTCGGCCTTGTGATTGGCCGGCGATCAGTCCGGGGTGAAGCCCCGCCTCTCGCCCAGCCCCAGCTGTGATCATCGGGTCGCATGATGCTGTCAGATGGTTAGTGTGACTTCAACACACACACACACAACTTTTTTTTTTCATCGGATTTCACTGAAAAGTAAAACTGGAACAGTCTTACCTGCCGGAGCGAAGCGAAGCGAGAGAGAGAGAGAGAGAGAGAGAGAGAGAGAGAGAGAGAGAGAGAGAGAGAGAGAGAGAGAGAGAGAGACAGGCATGTGGATCAAAAAGGTAAACAACATGTTTGATGTCGCCTAGCAGCGGTCTGAAACTGTACGGCTGCATATCCGTGCACCAGGCAGGCACTAACGAGCTCGCCTCGACTGCTGCCGAGCGGCGGACGAGTAAACTCGCCCTCAGTTATCTTCATTCATAGATATTTGTCATTCCGCAACAAAGCACATTACATCGAAAACAAAATAGTGTTTTCCCCTGTTAGTAAAAGGATGTTCCATGTTCTCCTCTGGTATCTTTCAGAGAGCCGTTATCAGTACAGCCCTGACACGGCAATATGTCAACACGTTCCAGCGGAGCGAACCAGCCTGAATGGAACCAAACTATCCTCCGACAAACCACCGAACCCCGACCGGTGCAACTGATCCTTTTCTGCAGCGCTCTTATCTCAAGGAGTGTGTTGATGTGACTGTGTCACGATAATGAAGTTAGGGCCACAGAGGCCTGTCTCAGTGACTGAGTGATCGCCTGAGGGCTTCTGCCACCACCCTCATTCATCACAGTGATGATAGTTTTCCTTTTTCTTTTTTTTTATCCTCCCCTCCCCTCCGTTCTCTCTCTGTCTTGCTCTGTCTCTCCATCTGTCTCTTTCTTTTTTCCACCCCTACCCAGGCGCTGCATTTGCATTCGTACCCTTTCAGCTGCTCATTAACACTTGATGAATGTCGCCGTGTAAAAAAGGTTTTCCCCTTAAAGTCATTTAGTTTGGGAGTCATGAATATTTCCTCACCACACCCATTAACACACTTTTTTTCTTTTCCATTTCTTGCTACGGGACCGAAACAGCGGCGTGTTCATCACTCCACGTCCATTAAAGATGCGCCCGGCTTGTCGAATCCAACAAACTTTGCAGCGGAGTGACGGGTGATGGATCCCAGTTTGCAACCACCTGTTTCTCATTTGCATCGACTAGTCAGGACTGTAACGACGAGCACATCGGACAACTGAACACTATGAATGAATGTGGTCATTAACAACTTAATGCAAGTTGAATAAGAAACACAGTCAATCTTCAGCTCGCCGTGTCTCATCCAGACAGGAAAGGGTGCTTTGTGCGTTGCAGACGCCAAAGGCGGCTCTGACAAAGAGTCGGCCTTTGACAAATGCTGAGCTCGAAACGCCGTCTCTGATGCCGGCCGTCTGTCAGACGCCCACTGCTTCATGTCTTCCTTGATGTGTCGCAGTCCAAAGCATCAGCACCTTTCAACCCACCGGCAACCTGGAACCTTTTAAATAGGAGAAACCCTGAAAAATACGAGTCCCATCACTGTCACGTCGCTCCTCTTTTCTCACACACATCATTCACTGTCGTCTGACATTCTTCTTCAATCATTGTCCTTCCCCGCTGTTTTTTAACCTCTCACTGCTCCTCTACCTCATGTGACCTGATTTTGCACTTTGCAGGAGCCATGAGTCTACAGCACCGTCTCTCATACATTAACCATCGGCCCATATTGGCTCCCATTAGATCTGCCATCTCTCATAGACGGTGGGGGGGGGCCGCTGCAGCCCGACTGAGTGCAGAGGACTGATGTTTTATTTTACAGCAGCCCACAAGAAGCCGAACCATCTTGTGCTTATTAACATCCAGCTCAATCATACCTTCAGCAAAAGTTATCTCCATCAACGGGAAGTTTCCTATTAGCGGCGACGGCGGAACAAGATGAAACGCGGTTTCATGAGCTTAACAACTTGTACACTAATTGTGATTGGTTGATTTGCTGCGCCGCCGCCAGATGGAATACTGATTGAGAGACTGAGGCCTTTTGATGATGGGAACATGAATATTAAAACATAATCACACACGAAAATGGCCTTTACCTACCGCCTGCACCTGTTGGCTCTGCTCATTAGGAAAGTCTATTGAGGTTTAACTTTGTGTAAATAATTGAAATCTTTATTCCAGCCGTATCGACTCGCGCTGCCGGTGTATTATTAGCAGACGGAGGCGAGTGTTTGCTTATCAGCTGCGATCGGGGGTTCATAGCAGAGCTCTGCTGTCTCTCGAAAAACAAATATGTGTCGACCAAAAACTGTATAATCAGAGGGAAACATGAACTCTGTGGTCTTAAAATGTAACTTTTAATATCATAAAATGCATCTGGGCTGGAACTTAAGTTTTGAAGTCCTTAGAATAGACGTAAATCCTCATAGACGCCATGACAGCTCACCCAAAGAAAAGCCCCCTGGTGGCTGCTTGCAGTATAGGTGATAAGCCCCGCCCCCTCAGCAGATTGCTCAACTTTTTTTTTTCATTGTATCCGTGACACCTGACAATTAGAGCTCCATTCATGCTCCTGCTGATGACATGTGCAGCAGGTATCAATTAAACTTAATGAATGTGTCACAGTTGTTGTGACATTTCCGCTATGAGTGACTGTGCGTCACCAAAACTGGTGCTCAGTAAATACACACTTATTTAAATATCCCTTTTTGAAATGCAAGCACGTGTTTCCTCTCAGTCAGACGGCACTCGAAACACATTATCTGTTATCTTATTAGCTTAAATCCAGTCCGTGCGTCACTAACGACTTTTGCACACAGTCTGTTTTGCTATTCCTTATAAACCGGCAGCAGCAGCAACAAACATGTCGTACAGGATAAAAAATTAGCCATCAAGAGGAAAATAGAAAAGGTTTGACTTGCCTGTGGCTGCAGTGGTGTGGAGTTACACGGTTTCCTGGTGTGCATCAGTTTTGCATGTTGGATTAAACACAGTAAGCTCTGCAGGACCCCGACGCCTGCAGCTAGCAATTATTATTGTTGTAACTGAGACAAAGACAGCTTCGACAGTCTGCGCTCGACTCCGGAAAACCTACTTTATCACCACATTTAAATCGGTTTGCAGAGACGTTTCAGTCCCCTTCTCTTTTATGCATGAACGAAGGGCCGTTATGGAACGATGTCTCTATTTTGAGCCGCTTGCGAGGAGAATGTTTGTTTTCCCTTTGCTACTAAAAGAGTCTCTTTGAATCCCCGCAGGACTCCGAGGCCTGCACTCTTCCAGCCTTGATATTGATGCAACGTGATGTTCACATCTGTGCATCTCTGAGGCACTTCTCTTTTTTTCTTCTTCTCAGGCTGGTTTTTCTTCAAGCACAATATATACTTCAGTTAGAAAGATTATATAATTGGTCCAAATAGGGTTGCATCTTTCTTGCTGGAGCCAATCAGGCATCATTAGCGTCTGCTAGTAGGAAGCTTCCTTGCGAGTCGGTGTGTCCGAGCTCGTTCTCTACCCTAGCAGACCCCTGAGGCGGATCAATTATCTATCTCATCATGAGGTGCAACATGGAATCGACACCTTCCCGACAAAATACACATTTTTCAGAGTTTCCGGCAATCAGCAGAACGTAAGTCAAGCAAACAGCGTTTGATGTCTGAACGTCAGAGGCTGTCCTCCCGAGAGACGGAGAGCGGAGGGGATGTCAAAGCGAGCAGCGGAAACGACCTGGACTGATGTTTGGGATGATGTTTCCTTCGATGCTCTGCGTGAAAACTCTCCGCTGAGCTATAGCGAAGCCCGAATACCGTCCCTGATGATGTCATGATGTGCAACAGAGTGTCAGCTGTTGTTTCATCCTGCAACGCTCGACAGGGTGCCGCCTGTTCCTCCTGTACGAGGACGCGTCGTACTGCGTCGATGACGTCATGCTGGAAGCAGAATGTGCACGGTCGTGATCTGAGAACGGAGCCGCCGATTCAAGATTTTGCCCGATTTTTTTGAACAGGAGTCTGTAAAACGCCTTCGGGACGATCGCAACATCACTCAGAGTCACTTTTCTTTTTTATAGCATCAAATCACTTACGAACACGGCCTGATAAGAACCGTCTAAACTGACAGAAACCGTGTCATTATCAGGAGAACATGTGACTAATGACATCAAATCACAATATTCTTTGGAGGAACCAGCAGCGAGGCTGATTAAAGACACGGAGGCATGTCTGGCATGATGGCAGTGCAGCTCATATAAATCTAAAACTAATCCCTTTTCCACCCGTCCCTGGAGACCCAACCCCCCTCGCTGACCTATCACTGCCTCCCATCCCTCACCCTCCCTTTTCCCTTTTATTCTTACCTCTTCACTTTTAATACCAATTCTCAGCGGCCTGACTGTGCATATAACCCTCCGTGGGTTGATAAGCCCCTGATAAGTAGTCTGTCTTCTCTTCCCCGGGGGAATCCTGGGTTTGAGTTTCTGTTTCTGACCTCTCTTTGAGGGCCGGGTCTGCTCCCCTGCGGTGGAGCCTAGACCCACAGCTTCTCATCCAGCGGCCCGTCCAAGAGAGACGCTCGGAGCTGACGGGATCAAAAGCAAGAAGCGTTGAGCATCGGGGAATAGAAAACTCTGTGCATGTTCAGACTGGAGAGGAGGACTAAGCCCTGGTAGACTATCATGCAAGTCCTCCACTCCCTCTCGCTGCCTCTCGGAGCGGCTGATTGCTACTGTATACATGTCCAGTTGGACGTGCTGCTGCATACAGATTCAGTCAGGCTCTCCGAGGGTTTGTCTTTCCTCCGCTGACGCCCCCTGACAGAGGTGGGATGTGCTGACCGCCAGACGTGTGTCGGCGGATGTAAACAGAGGCAGCGAACCGTACAGAGAAGGGGAAATGTTTCCCCACGAGGCAACGCAGTTAATCACATAATATTGTAGACGGCAGGCTGCAACCGGAGAGGCGGGTGCAAGAAGAATTACACCAGTTTAACGAGGACTTATTGAAGCCAATGCAACATTCTGTTTACCCAAATTAGACAAGGCTGTTGTTTGTAGAAAGGAAAGAAAAAGAGGAGATGAATGGTTCCATGGAACAACGTGGTGATGGTTCAGTTTGCATCGGAGGCTCTTTAAAGTGTGTCGGACCAGCTTGTTGCCGGAAATCCTAATGATACGATGCTGTCTGTTGTTTGAATCCATCCGTTTGCCTCCGCTTCCGTTCGCTCCACGATGATGAAGGTGAGCAGAACGTTGTTTCATGTGCTCCGAAAATACATCGACTGTTTTCCCGACGGACTCGGTTTGACGGACTCGGTCTCTCGACCGAAAAACTAGGAATAAAAAAAAAAAGCTTCACAGGAGCCAGGATGGAGACTTTTCCTGTTGTTGAGTCGTTCTTCCCCCCCGCCACCTTTGAGCTTGTAACTCGCCACTTCCTGTTGTGCTGCGAGATCCGCGCTCATCGCAGGCCGTCCGACACCTCGGCAAGGTTAACGGGCTGTCGTTAATCCCCCATGTAAAACAGCGGAAGGAAAAGGAATCCCTTTTGTTTTACTTCTAAATATTAATCCAACGAACACACAACACAGCTCGTAATCACACTCCTGTTCATACACACTCTCATGACAAGGTCTTTCGTAGACGATACCGCTGTGGCGTTCAGGAGATACGGCCGGGCGGAGACCAGCTTGACCTGCCTCGGTTCATCGGAGAGCGGATAAGAAGTGACGACGTGGTCTGGAAGGTAATGCAGGCTGGAGGTAGGCAGGTGACGAAGGGTACAGACGGAAGAACATTTCATTGGTAATGCTTGTACTTCCTATAGCAGCTTCAGCCTGCCAGACTCGCCTCCAAGCAGGCCGACCTGTATCAACCCCTCGTCTTCCTCTCAAAGAAGAGAGCGTAGCGAGAGTCAACCGTGGAGGGAGACCAGATACGTTCTTCAGCTTTTGTTGGCCTCCAACCGAATCGCTTTCATACGCAGCAACGGCTCGTCAAGTAACAAACACCCCCGATGTGTCCTGATGTTAGCTGCTTCAGAATAAAAGGTTCAAAGCGATGGAGGACTTTTATTGTGAAGGATTTTACAGGAAATGTTTATCCACGGCTTAGAGTGTCCACGAGTCACAGCTGTGGTATCAACTCAGTACAAGTGAGGCATCACTCTGAAGACGCATCCTCAAGCCCGTCGCCCTGTTGTCATGGAAACCCGAAGGTGAAGCATAACCTCCTGGGTGGAGGTAACAATGATCCCCAACACATCTGCACATCATAGAGGAAAGGTCTTGCTCGCTCGCTCTCTCTCTCTCTCTCTCTCTCTCTCTCTCTCTCTCTCATAATGTTTCACGACGTGAAAGTCCGTTTCCGGCTGCAACTTCTGTCCAATCAGCAGTTCCTGCTCGCCGCCGGCAGCAGCGATGCAACTCCGGTCTCCCACGCCAAGTCACATGGTCGCGTCCGCCGCCACTTCCTCCTCATCGCTCCTCGTATATTCCTTATCTAACTTTTCTAAGGTTCATAATGATGCCGTCTGTCACGGAAACGGTTTCCAAAGGACGACTCCGGCTCGCCATCCATTACTTCTCACCTCAATGCACTTTTGCTCCAGTATTTACTTACTTGCGACACCCAGCAGCTCCGCTGACGCCTTGAGCGCACATCTCCCCTCGCCTGAGATCATTAGCCAGTAAGGAATATATATACAGTACATAAGCAGTGACCTGGTTATGTGTGGAGCCGCTCTTCCTCCAGCTGAGCGCCAGCATAGGGGCCTTCTATAAATAATAGTGCTGCAGTGAGTTCGCTCCATTTTGTTCTGAACCCACAGAGGGACTGATTTCAGAGTCTCCGGGGGGGCGGGGGGGGGGGGGGGGGGGGGGGGGGGGGGGGGGCTGTAGCCGAGCGTCCAGAATATGTGCGGTTGAAGAGGTTCTAGATTGGATCTACAAGCAGGATTCAGGTTGTCTCGCGGGAGTCGGTGCATCGTCCGCCGTCACACGCGCGTCCGTCTGATATCTCCTTCGCCGTTTTTCCGCACGTGCAGCTGGAAGTTTAAAAGGCTGCAGGTCATTTGAGGTGTGCAGGAAAAAAGGAAAACACACTGGCGCCCTCTGTGACCCGCCTGTCTGAGCGTTTAGACATCGAGGAGGGAAGGATGCAAACAAACTGTACGAGCACAGTTTGGAGGCACAAAGATCCAGAGAGAGAGAGAGAGAGTATTTACAGTACGAGCCGTTTCCGTGCCGACACTTGGAATTCATATTTGATCTGCAGGCACCTCAGATTATATTTAATCATATATTGAGTTGCCCTCGTTAGATAGAACAGTTTTTAAAACCTACACAACGACCGCCGCGTCACATCATGATGCCGGTCAACCTCGCAGGAGTGTGTGTGTGTGTGGTGTGTGTGTGTGTGTGTGCTACATTAGTTGTTTTGCCTACATGTCTTTGAGGTGCTGATTGCAAGAGCTGATTGGTGTATCCGACCTCATCTGGAGCAATCAGCCCACCGCTCAGTCCATATATTGGGTTATAATACTCCCCAACAGCCCTGCAGACAGCAAACCTGCACATCCTCTACAGGCGCGGCCTCTCTTCTCAGTTTGAGAAAAGGTTTTTGTTGTTGTCAGAGTGGCTCTAATATGTTGTTTCTTTTCCCCTTTTCACCGTCTAATCACAAGTTGTTTGTGCTCACGTTACTCCGCAATCCTTCAACACAAACAAGCGTGCGCAGTAAATCCACTGAGTACGATTTTCCCCGGACGCCGTGACGAAGCTGCAGTCCCGAGGTAAGTGACGAATCAGGAGCGGCGTCATTAGGCTCGGCGGGAGAATCGCACGCTTGCAGTCTTTTTTTTTCTTCTTCTTCTCTTTCAGCTCGCTGCGAGCTAATGAAGAGTTATTACCGAGGTTAGTCGACCACAGGAACACCCTGTCGCCGTCTCTCTCGCCGAGGAATTAAAGTTAATTGACTGTACCGGGGATTAGGTGCAGGCCAGAAGCAAATCAGACTGCTCTTTGAGATGCAAAGTCATCCTACAATCCTCAAATTGAAGTATTACCAACCACCACCACCGCCCGCGCCCCCTCCCACTGTCCTCTATACATGTTTGTCATTTTTAACAACTCCTCCCGGCGACGATGCAGCCTCGGCATCTTTTATTCCTTTACTACTCACTTCCTCTTTTTCAAACCTCCTCACGAAACGACGATAACCAGCTTCAACTCCGACCGTCGTGATCAATAACTCATCCCAGCTTCAGCGTCACGCCGCCAGTCGCTCTGTGACCCGTTGAAACATACTTACAGTCTGCAGCAACACAATATATATATATAATACATATCCAGTATATGTTTAACGATAATCGGAGGAAGTGAAGGTAAGTTAGTGGATAGTAACTCACAGCCAGAGCAGAACAGGTTAACATTAGTTAGGTGAGTTACGTGTCACACCTGTGGGAGCCTCGAGCGTCGGTATAAGACACATGAGCAACAAGCTGGGATCGTGTCACCGGGTCTATTTTCCTCCTGCAGAGGAAATCGGGCCGCTGGTTCATCTGGTTATTTGGAATATCGCGGTGATTTAGTAACAAACTTGACATTCAACGTGTCACCTCGAGCCGACAGTTTTCTTATCATGTGACATTGTGTCGTTTTCCCTCATCAGCCTGGCGGGAAGACGCCCAGTTCATTAACCTGTTACACACATAGCTGCTTCCTGTATATCATTACCATTAATGTGAAATCCTTAGGGAGGGCTCGCTGTTTGTTTGCGGTGGGTTTTAAGACATTCATGCTCATCCCGCTGAATAAACAGGCTCGGATTATCCCAGCAGCCAAAGACAACATGCTAATTTCACCGGCAGCGGCAGCGGCAGCAGCAGCAGCCTGGAAGCCGATCCACGGAGACGCCCTGCTCATTAACACCATCACAATATTTCCTCTTCCATGGTAGATGGAAGAAAAACATCTGACCAGGATCGAATCTGCTCTTTCATTTATTGTAAAGTGAAGGCCCCGGTTCCTCTTCTTCCTCTGAATTAATGAGACAGCTCCTTTCCTTTATGAGGAAGAAGCTCAGTACATCCTGGTTATTGTACGTTTTTACTCTTTCCCAAGTCAAATGTCAAGAGCTTTTCTAGCAGTGAGATACTTCGTTCAATGTCATTTTTATTTTAACTCTGTGTCACAAAAGTCTTCACTTTTGACACATAAAAACACCTTTTTAAGATGTTTTGTGGCGTCAGAACTCAGAAATAGTTTGAATTCAACCCTTTTATTACGTCCTGTGTGCTGAAGCTCCCTGAACGCGAGGGAAGAGTTGCAGAGGATAAATATATAAAGAGTGTAAAGGTCAGATAACAGGTATTTACAAACCCGAGAGGCTGAGCGAGAACGTTCAGGTCAATAATAAATACGTAAAAACCAGTTGGGGTCCGTTTGTTGTGTTCCCGTGCATCCAAGCCTTCATAATAGAAAATCTGTAATTTAATATATTCCAATTGATTCTTGCATTCTATTTATTTTCCCATGTCAACCCTCTGCTGCTCTGCTGACAGTGTGGACCACTTCTGCCCTCTAGCGGTGAAAGGTGGAACTGAAATAAAAAAAAAATTCCAGTTCTTTTGGGAAAATAAAAACAAATTAAAGAGTAATGGTATAATTTTCTTCACACACTGAATTACATTGATTTTGTACATTTGGCTGACGTGTTGAGTGGTGATTGGACCCACCATGATCCTTCCCGAACTCCATTTACTGTATAGGTGGAGGAGAAATGAGTGCTGGAGGTCACATGACTTCTGGCAACCTCAGGGGGTCACTGCCGACTAATTCCCAAAGCAGCTGTGTCCTATTTCACTGCACAGAGGGAGGCTACAATTATTAATGACATAGTACATATTGACATGCAGAGGTTGTTTTTCTGTGACGCCCGTCGGACGGAGATAAAAAAACATGAAGCGGTCCGATACAGTTGTGCAATAAATCTCATGTGTGGAGGCGGTTGGAAAAGTACAGGATTACACACACAGTTGTTCCTAGTATTTTGTCCGTTCTATTACTGCAGCCTCTAAAATAACAAAAATGATCAGTAGTAGAAAATGCATTCGCTCATTATAGGTTTAAGATACTTGTACTTTGGGTAAGTTTTTAAGTAGCAGTAGATAACACACGACTTAAAAAATACCACAGTCAGCAATATTTGGGGACTTGGCTGTTGCACTCAGTGTTCAGTGACAGAAACTAACTCCCGTCTGCCTCTAACAAACGTATCATCTTTATTCCTCTGCTGAGAAGTGCAACATGTTGTGTTTACTTTATTGATTGCTGCAAATGATTACTGGGGAGGTAAGACAAACAAAACCTCACAGACTTTACAGGAATACTCTATTTAGATAGGGAAGGATAAACACAGAGAAGCTTAATTACACACAGGGTGCGGGGGGGGGGGGGGGGGGGCATCT